>PVJC01038974.1:0-16513 GCA_004026665.1 Murina feae | reverse complement strand
CTGATCAGCTCCAAGAAGAAGGCGTTCTGTGGGAGAGTCTGGGCAAGTGATGGCAACTGTGGGTGGCCTTGCTTCCCCCCTGGCCTCCCCCAGGTTTGAGGAGAAGAACCAGAGGCTCCTGGAGCTAAACCAGAGGTGCCAGTTTGCTTCCAGTGCCACGATGCAGTGGCTGGACATTCGGCTACAGCTCATGGGGGCCGCAGTGGTCAGTGCCATCGCGGGCATTGCCCTGGTGCAGCACCAGCAGGGCCTCGCCAACCCAGGTACCACCCGGGAGCCTTCACTCACCCCAGCCGCATGCGATTCCCATCCCCTGCCCCATTTCCCCCACCTTCCCTGTCCCTGCACTGCCCCCCAGCATTTTCACCTGCCGCTCAGGGTTCTCTGTGAGTATGTGTCATAATTCTCCTGCCCCTTATTTTAGAGTTGAGGACACTGAGTCTCAAGAAGTGACTTTCCCAAGTGATGCTGGATCTGGTACTAGAACCAGTCTTCCGATCTCCGCCCCTGCCCTGCTCCCCCCATCCCCAGCACTCTGCCAGGCCCACCTGTCCTCCCTCAGAGCCTCTGCGGACCCACTCCACTCCCTGGCATCTAGCATCCCGTGGCCCTGGGTCTGCTGCTGGCATCTTCCTGCTTCTCTGCGGCCTCCTTTCAATGCCCGTAGTCCGCAGCTTGAGATTCTCCCATTCAGCCTCCGCCCTCCTCACCAAGCCTCCCCTAGTGCCTGGTGTTCCTCTCCTGCTAGGACTGGTGGGCCTGTCTCTGTCATACGCCCTGTCCCTGACGGGGCTGCTCTCGGGCCTGGTGAGCAGCTTCACGCAGACGGAAACCATGCTGGTGAGCGTGGAGCGGCTGGAGGAGTACTCCTGCGACCTACCCCAGGAGCCCCAGGGCCAGCCGAGGCAGGTAGGCCTGCACCTGTGCCCAGGCCTGGGCACTGGAACCCTGCAGGGCCCTCCCGACGGCCCCCCAGCATTCCCCAGGTTCCTTTCCTTTCACTCCTCGCCTTCCTCCTCAGCTCCCCCATTGTCCCCGCACCATCTCCCCTTTCTTCACTGTGTCCCTCATCTTTGTGTCTGTTCTCCCATCGCTCCTTCACGTGTCCTCATTTCCCCCGCCTTCCCTCTTACGCCATCCATTTCTCATCGTCCTTCCATTCTCCAACCCTGCTTCTCCCCATGTCTCCCCGTCTCACCTGTCTCCCTCCACCTCCCACCCACGAACCCCACCAGCTAGGCACCGGCTGGCTGACGCAGGGGAGCGTGGAGTTCCGGGATGTGGTGCTGGTGTACCGGCCAGGGCTGCCAAATGCCCTGGATGGGGTGACCTTCTGCGTGCGGCCCGGAGAAAAGCTGGGCATCGTGGGCCGCACGGGCTCCGGAAAGTCGTCCCTGCTGTCGATGCTCTTCCGGCTGCTGGAGCCCAGTTCGGGGCGAGTGCTCCTGGACGGAGTGGACACCAGCCAGCTGGCGCTGGCCGAGCTCAGGTCTGGGGGAGCGAGAAGAGGAGAACCAGACTACTGGCACATGGAGGAAGCCTAGCTTTCGAAAGGCTTTCCATAGACTCGGGGCAGCAGGGTCGATTGTGGGAGGGAGGCAGCTAGGACAGCAGGCGAGGATGGTGAGCTCCCAGTGCTCGCTTTCCTCAGGTCCAGGGATGTAGCTGTGGTCTCAGGTCTTTAATCGGACCCAGGCCCACCTTTCCAGCTTCATCTTTCTTGTACTTCCCAGCATACACCTTGCCCTCTAGATCAGTGGTCATTGCGTCCTGAATCAGAGCCTCCCGGGTGCTGTGCCCAAGATAGTCATCCTCTCAGCCCTCAGGCTTGGCAGGTGACGCTCAGGCACTCGAGACCTGGGCCAGTTGCCCCTGGCAACAAGAGGCCACATCTGGTGCTAAGCAACTCCCCCCACCAGCCCCAGGTTAGCCTAGTGTCATTTTCTCTGATGTGGAAAAGGTAGGGGAGTTCTGTTCCAAAGCCCATTGATCCCAGGCCCTGGCCCTGCCTTTACTGCCTTCTCTTCTAACTCGTGGTGGCCTTGCATTATAGCTCCCCCATATGGCTCCTCAGGACCCAATTCCAGGCCCTCCAATCTTGACGCATCCCCTCCCTACCTTTCAAACTCTCTACTCATTCCTCACCACCACGGCTGTCGCAGTGACTGCTGGAGTCAGTGCCACACCGCTAGCCCACTCTTGTCCTGTGTTTTGTAGCTTAGTGAGCTGTAAGCTCCTTAAGGGCAGAGCGTGGGCCTTTGGTTTCTCTCGTGTCCCTCACGGCACCTGCACAGTTCTGGGAACACGCTGAACAGCTGGGGAGCTGAGGGAGGGTTTTGTTCAGGGCTCCTCCCCGAGTTTCTCTGGAGGTGCTAGACCTATAGCTAAAACCTGTGCTGGGCACAGAAGTGACCACATCTCCAGCTTAGACCCATGTCCCTCCTTGTCCCCCAGGTCCCAGCTGGCTATCATCCCCCAGGAGCCCTTTTTGTTCAGCGGGACTGTTCGGGAGAACCTGGACCCCCGGGGCCTGTATGGGGACAGGGTCCTGTGGCAGGCTCTGGAGCAGTGCCACCTGAGTGAGGTGATCGGGTCCATGGGTGAGTACCAGGCCTACCCTGCAGGGTGGAGGAGGAGGGAGCAGGGAGGGGGCAGAGAGAGACCTAGGACCCAGGGGTGAAGATGCCGTGCCTTGCAGGTGGTCTGGATGGTGAGCTAGGCGAGGGGGGCCGGAGCTTATCACTGGGGCAGAGGCAACTGCTGTGTCTGGCCAGGGCTCTCCTCACAGATGCCAAGGTAAGGTGAGAGGAAGAGACATTTGAGAGGGCCGGGAAGAAGGCAGGGTCGTGTGAGGGGTGAGGGAGTGAGTAGGGAGAAGTCTCAGAGGACCAAGTTCCTTTTTCTTTTAGAGCTGGAGGTGGGGAGCTGTGGGCTGGGCTGGCTGTGCTGGGCTGAGCCTCGCCGGAAGGCAGGGGCTGGTGCTTGGGCAGGAGCCAACACTAACCCTCTTCTCTGTCCTCCTGCCCACCCCCTCCACATGTTCCAGATCCTGTGCATTGATGAGGCCACGGCCAGCGTGGACCAGAAAACAGACCAACTGCTCCAGCAGACCATCTGCAAACGCTTCGCCAACAAGACAGTGCTAACCATTGCCCACAGGTGTGCAAGCATCGGGCATAAGGCTTCAATCAGGGGACATAGTGTCAGGGATCTCAGGGGCCAGGGCCCTAGAGAGTCCAAACTTCCATGAACCTCAGCTCCTCATTCTCATTGCACGTTGTTTGAAGGCTTTACCCCTAGCACAGAGCCGGGGTAAAGCCTGGGGCAGAACTGTGCTGTCTAGGAGAGGAGGGAGTGTGGATCAGCTTCCTGCTTAAGGGTAGTGGTCGCTAACCTTTCGGACCACCAGTTGGCAACTGCTGCTTTCGGGTGCTGCCCTCCATCCTCCACTGACCACCTCCTCTCACGCAGGCTCAACACCATCCTGAACTCTGATCGGGTGCTGGTGCTGCAAGCTGGGAGGGTCGTGGAGCTGGACTCCCCTGCCGTCCTGCGCAACCAGCCTCACTCCCTGTTCCAGCAGCTGCTACAGAGCAGCCAGCAGGGAGCCCACTCCTCCTCCTGAGGACCTGACCCCCCCCCCCCCTCCTGCCCTCTGCTGGGTGGCTGCAGAGCTGTTTGTTTACATTCTCCTCCATGGCTCTACCTCACTGGCACTCTCCCGGAGGGAGGTGTCATGGGTTCCTCTCTGAGAACCAGGCTTAAGGCAAAGCCCCAAGGGTTCCCCAGGAGCAGGCCTCTGCTCAGCCCTCAGAGGCGCCAGGCAGGTTTTTCTGGAAAAGGAGTCCACTTATAACTTCATAGTTTTATTGAATAAGATTCCCATCTTACATTCTGTGTATTAAAAAAATAGTATTTCTTGTGTGAAGCTGCTGAGGGGTGGCAAGTGAGGACCACTCCAGTCTGAAGGACAGAGGAGGTGGAGGCGGCACAAAAGCCCCACCGCCGTCACAGTGCCGTGGTCTTTCCAGGCTCAGGGGGCAGGTCAGGGGGCAGGGGGAGCCCTGCGGGCAGCATGCTGACCTGACATTCTTGGTCCTGGCGTGCTGGGGCGTAGTGCGGTGCAGAGTAGCAACAGGGTCCAGGGGGACAGGCACCCCTGCGCCAGGCCCTCAGGGTCAGCAACACCGTGGACAGGACCAGGGTGGCAGTGAGGGCCCCAAACACCACCACGGCCACCAGGCTAGACTCACCTAGCCTGGCCTCTTGCCTACGCACCACCTCCTTCACTGAGATGCGCAGCAGACCAGCCCCCGCGCTGTGGGGGACAGGTCCTGTGGCAGGCACCACCATAGCCGAGGTGGGCCCCAGAGGCGTGTCTGCCATGGTGGCAGGGTCTGGGCCAGGTAAGATGAGCTCACAAGTCTTGCCACCATAGCCGCTGGGACAGAGACAGTCGAAGTCATGGACGCGGTCCCGACAGCGGGCGCCTCTCTGGCATGGGCGGCTGGCACAGTCATCCAAGTTGATGGTGCAAAAGCGTCCAGCAAAGCCCTCAGGGCAGAGGCAGGAGAAGCGGTTTATGCCATCCAGACAGGTGGCGCCGTTAGCACAAGGCCGCATCAGACAGTCGTCCACATTCACCTCACAGTAGGCACCCACAAAGCCTGCCAAGCAGCGGCACGTGAAGTTGAGGGCAAAGCCCTGGTCGTCCTGGCACTGGCCGCCATTCTGGCACGGGGAGCTGGGGTGGAGGTGGGAGAGGGCTTTGATACGGACTCACTCCTGCAGGGTAGCCTAGGTCAGCACCCTGACCACTGCCGCCCACCCCGCTTCCAGCAACATCACCTTGAGTCACATTCTGAGGCTCCAATATCTCCTTTTAAAAATGGGAATGGAAGTAGCATCCAGCGTCCACATTGTGAGGGTTAAATGAGATAACCCAATGCCTAGCAGTTAGCACGGGGCCTGGCTCAAGGCAAGTGTATTATTACCTTGGTAGGCCCTTAGGCCTGACACAGAAATGAGGGCAGGCCCCGCCCTACAGGCCCATTTCCTCATGCACACCTGGGGCTAAGGCTGCTGCGTGGGACACCCTTAGGGGCCGCAGGGACAGCTTTCCTGGGAGGATGGGATTCCTAGGTCCTCAACCCCCCACCCAAGAGCCAGAGCAATCACACATTGATCTGTTACATCTCCAGTTCCTGTAGATTTTTGTTGAAGAAATGGTCCAGGTGGTATAAAAAGCTGAGAAACCCTGCATTAGGGACATTGGCGAGCTGGGGTTTTATCCTCCGGTGCCCCCAGTGGGGCTTCTGACCCTCAGCCCTGTTACTTCACCATCAGCCTCTCAACAATCCTGCCTCCTTCGGTCACCAGTTCTCACCTAACCTTGAACTCACCCCACGGGGCCGTACTCACCCCGCCTGCTCACAGGGTCCAGTCTTGCGCTCACAGTCCCGTCCGTGGAAGCCTGGTGGGCACACACAGTGGTACTCGCCGCCCCCATCATACACGCACTGGCCTCCATTCCGGCAGGGGGACTGCGTGGTACAGATGTGCTCATCTATAGAGGAGACGGATAGCCCCTTACATCTGGCACCCAGACCTGTCCAGTCCCAACCTAAGGCTCTGTGGGTGCAGCTCATACTGCAACCTACCCTCCCCCCAGGCTGGTATGTATGGTGGGGAAAACAACAACACTGAATTCAGAATCCGGAGGCTCCTAGCCTTGGCAATGTCAGTCTGTTTCAGTGAGTTGAAGCAAGTTGTAGCTCACCAATGGGTCTCAATTTCCTCATCCGTAAAACGAGTGCCATTTTCCACAGCTGTCTTGTCTTTCTCATGGGCTTAGGTTAAGGGCCAATTCAGACAGCAGATAGGTATGAAGTCTAAAATGATCAAATGCTGTGTATTTGTGTTTGGGGGCTGGACACAAAAAATAGGGGTGGATGTTCTCCCAAAACACATGGGGTCTCCAGACCAACAGCCACCCTCCCTACTCCCCTACCTTTGTCACAGAACTTGCCCGCCCAGCCACCTTGACAGATGCACTGCCAGGGCTGGTGGCAGGAACCATGCTGGCAGCCAGGCATCCTCACACAGCGCTCACAGTGCAGCCCCTCCCAGCCTGGGTCACACCTGATGGGGAGAAGCACAGGGTCAGGGCTCTGGGTGGGGAACGTGAGGAAGTGGAGGCAAGAGCAGAGCATTTCGAAAACAAGAAGACACGACAGTCCCCAAGGGAAGCATGCCCCTCCGAGATAGGTGTGGGCTGTGCAGGGTCACGTATGTGGGTCACGTATGTGGAATCAGATCATCTGACACCAGCATGCAAGTCTTGGTTCTGCACTTTGTCTAATCCTTATGAGCCTTCGTTTCCTCATCTGTAAATTGAGAATACACTTTCCAGGGATGTGTTGAGGAAGAAACTAAGATAATTGTAAATACTCCCAGTATCAGTCCTGGCATATCTGAGACTCAGAAACGTGTGTTGTTTTTTAAAGAGTGCCCTTGATTCCAGGGCAAAAGCCTAACCTGTGTTTTTTTTTTTTTTTTTTTAATCTTCACCCAAGGAGTGAGGATATTTTTTCCACGGACTTTTAGAGAGAGCGGAAGGAAGGGAAGAAGGGGAGAGAGAAAGATTGATGTGACATAAACACATCGATTGGTTTCCTCCCACACGGGCTCCCATGGGGGCCAGGGATCCAACCTGCAACCTAGGTCTGTGCCCTTCACTAGGAATTGAATCCATGACTCTCCGGCAGGCCTGCACTCTAACCATTGAGCGCCCCGCCAGGGCCTGACCTATTTTCTTAAAAAGCCCTCCATCCTTGAGTCTGAAACACCCGCAGCCCCTCCAGCAGCTTGTCCTGACAGGTCATTTCCTCCTGTCCATCCAGACACATTTCCTTCCTGCTGTTGGATTTGCCCTACTCCCACCCCAGTGAGTCAATTACTCAAATTCATCAAGATCCTCTTCCATATGATCTTCTCCCCGGCTACCCGCCTAGCAGCCTTTTATAGGCCAAACCAGTCTCTCCTCATCTCCAAACTCGCTCAAGCTCCAGGCCTTTCTCCTGGTCTGGAGGAGGAATGTTTCAGAATTCCTGGGTCAGACTTGGGAGAGTAACACAGTATGAAAACATAAGCTGAAAGAAGGAAGAGTCCAGGCAAAGGGTAGTGGGGGGAGGCTGGCCAGTCTGCCCTGTGTGCTGTGTGTGGGGGTGGGGGAGGGAGATGGGGAGGGAACAGTAGAGTCTTAAGGCCCTAGGCACACTGCCCTGGGGCTTGACCTGCTTGTGGGTGTGAAGGGCTGGGAAAAGAGGAGCAAATGGTTTAGGAGCACGTGCTCAGAGGTACCTGCAGGAGCCCTCAGGCGCACAGCAGCCGTGGGTCAGGTCACAGTGGGAGCTGCAGTCATCGGCTGCAAGAGATTGATGTGGGAGGGGTAAGCCCAGGTCGGGTTGGGCTCCCCGAGATGCTGGGCTCGGGAGGGTGCGGGGCCCCAGTAATTGGGTGGGCTCAGCTCTGGGGCAGGGCCCAAAGGGGACACTCGTCCAAGGGATGACTTGGGTCTCGCCGACCCCGCGGTCCGAGCGGCTGCAGTGCCGTCTCTGGCCGGCAGAGGTCAACGTGCAAGCGGGGGACGTGGGAGAGGGCCGCGACCCGCGTCCGGGGTGCGCTCACCTACGGCCTGCTGAACCGGTGCCCCCAGGATGCACAACAGGCACATGAGATGCAGGCAGCGGCAGCCGCTGGGCATGGTCAGCGCCGGCCCCGAGGAGGACGGACCGACGGAAGGCCGTACGTGCGGACACCTGTGGGACGGCACAGGCTGGAAGGCGGTCGGATGCGGAGATAAGCTGCACGGATTGCGGTTCGGAGCGAAAGAAGCCGAGGGGGAGAGGGGAGTCCGGACGGAAGAAGGGGGTGAAGGCAGCGGCGGAGCGGGGCCGGGGAAGGGTTGAACCAGCGAGGAGGGTGGTGGCACGGCCCGGAATCAGGCTCTGTGGGAAGAAGCAAAGGATGGGCAGCGTGGAGGGGCCGGGTCTAGGGACGCAGCGGAACGGAGTCGGTGGGGATGGGGAGCGCGCCGAGGGGAGGCCGCGAGGACGGAGCGGCGCGGGGTCCGCTTCCCAGCCGCGAGCCGTCTGCGACCCCACTCCCGACTTCCAGCGGGACTCGCCCCCTCCCATCTCACCGCGCTCGGCTCGGCCGCGACGCCGGGCCTGGAGTCCCCGAGAGCCCTCGCCCCTCGCGCCCCTGCCCTCGCCGTCCTCACCTCGGGCTGCGAGGCGGCGCGCTCCGGGCGCCAGGCGAGGCCGGATCCGACGGGCTCCGCCGCGGGGCCGAGCGGGGGCGCGGGGCCGCCCCTAGCGGGCCTCGGGGCCGGGCGCCGACGCGGCTGCCATGCGAGCCGAGCGCTCCGGAATCTGGGGCTCGAGGCGATCCCGAGCGGCGGCGGCGGCGGCGGCAGCTCCTCGTGCGCGCTCGGGCCGCCTGCCAGGGCCGGCGTGTGCCGGCCGATCCCTCCCCCCATCCCCTCCCCGGCCCGCCGCCGGCCCGCCCCGATCCTCCCGCGTCCGCCGCCCCCCCGCCCCCTGCGGCGCGCAGCTCACGCCTCTTCTCGGAGCTCGGCGCTCGCCCCTTTCTCCGCTGTCGCTGTCGCCCCTGGGCCCCCACCCTCCGCTGCCCCTACCCTACCCGAACCTTGCCCTCCTCCTCGACAGGAGGAAATTACGGGACTCTAAATGAGAGGAGGCCGCCAGCGCCGGCCAGATGTGCGCAGCCCCGTTACCCTCCCATCGCGAACCGCAGCCCGGCTGACGGGCGCCCCTCACCCCCGCCCACCTCGGTCCTCACCAGCCCGCTCCCCGTCACGCTGCTCACGCGGACCCCACACTCGCTCAGGGCGCGGCGCGCTCTCCGCCCTCCTGTCCTCTAGCCCTCGCCTCCCCCGCTGGTAAATCCTCCATCACCTGCTTCAAATGGCTGCGCCTCTCCTCCGCGCCCTCCGCTCCTTTCTCTCCTCCCTGCCGTGCGCAGCCCTCCAGCTGCAGCTCATGCCCACCCAACGGTCAGCCCCGCCCCACCCGTCTCTGTCACCACCACCCTCTTCCTTGCCGTGACCGCTGCTGGAAGCCCCTTTGGACTGGGAACGCCCCTGACTGTAAATGTGCCCCCTCGGCTCCCCCCCACTCTACCCCAGCTCCTTCTCCTGCACCCCGGATCACAACCGTTCTTGAGCTCAGGCTAATCGTCCAAACCCAGCGCTCTGACTAAAAGAGTTTGGTGGGGGAGGAGGGGAGGACCATTGTCCAGGCTAATGGCTCAGAGACACCTGTACAAGGCAAGGGCGCAAGAGGGCAGAGGTTAGGAACACCACCTAAGCCTCCAGATCAAGATTTCACCATCTTTAAATGCCATAGGTGGGAGGGAGGAATCTCCAGCCCCTGCAGAAGCTTCCTACAGACACCCCACGGGGACCCAGCTCCTGGACTAGTTTTTCTTGCGGTCTCCGTGAATGCAACAGCCACACCCACCTCATCTCTCTAGCCACTTCCTCTTCCCTAAAGAGCATTTTGAATGTGAGGAATGCCATAGCTCTAACCATTTATTTTGTTTTAATTTGTTTTTCAGTGAAAATTTGCAAACAATCTATGATGTCTAATTAGTGTAGGTCACATAGATTATGTGACTATCAAAAGTCACCTTTCTGAAGCTTGAAGATTATATATATATATATATATATATATATATATATATATATAGGCTAAGAATACGTTAACTGCCAGCAGGGAGAGACAACAGAACATTCGTCAACTACCATGGACTTTGTTCTGGGTGATGGAATTATAGGTTATCTTTTCTTAATGATGCTTTTCTGCATTTCCCCCTTTTCCACAATGAACGTGTACAACTTTATTATTGTGAAAGAAATTCAATAACACTGTAGATACTTTAGAATGAAGTAAAAAGAAAAAAACCACCCATAATCTTACTAGCATGAAAAAACTACTATTTTTGTGTGTGTTTTTTTTTTACCCCTGTTCCTACCCACATGTTTTTACACAGTATCTGTAATATTATATCCTGACTTTCTTTTACTCCACATAAATGTATTGATAGTCCTCAAAAGCATCATTTTTATGGCTGCATAATAGTCCATTAGGTAGATATATTAACTTAGCAACTTCATTATGGGATTCTCACAATTGGATCCTTACACAATTGTGTTTATTTATTTATTTATTTATTTGCTATTATAAATTCATTCAACAAATACTTCTAGCACCTATGTGTTACTACTTTGTGCTGGACCTCATCCTAGGCCCTGGGGACTGTCTAGTAGCACCACACGTTTTCATGCATGTGGTTTTCTCCATGGTTTGGGATCCATCCTTAAGGCAAATTCTGAATTGGGGAGTGACTGCATCAAAGAAGTTTTGGAAAATGAACAGTTCCTTCTCATTAATGAAATTCATTGACGGTCACCGATGAGACAGTAAAGATGATTAAAACTTTGGAAGTTGATAGCATCAGACTGTATCACTTACTACTTCTCCCTCATGCTGTAAACATTTCAGCACCTGGGTTGTTTCTCTCTCTGCACTCCCACTTCTGTCAAATTCTTGGAGATTTTTGATGATTCAGGACCACATAGACAATTGTCCCAATAAATGTGCTTACAAAGATGGCCACTACACTTCCTCCTGTCCCACGTGACCTTCTGCAATGATTCTGACGCTCTTCTCAGCAAGAAGTGAAGTCTGCTTGTCAATCCCTTGAATCTGGGCTGGCGTTATGATTTGCTTTGACTAAAAGCATGCGGCAGAAATGATACTGTGTGAATCCCCAGAGTCTGGGCCTCAAGAGATCTTGCAGCTTGCCCCTTTGCCCTCTCAGAATACTTCCAACATCATGGAGAGAAGTGCAGTGTAGCCTCCTGGAAGATGAGGAGCCCAAGGGAGAAGGACTGAGGTACCCTGGCCACCAACTACCAGACATGTGAGGTCACACTATCCAGCCCCAGACAAGCTTCCAGATGACCACAGCCACATGATGATGCCTCAGCAAGACACACGGAATTGCTCAGCTGAGGCCCGCCGGTGTTACCAAACAATGAGCAGATAAATGGTGGTTAAGCCACTAGGTTTTGAGGTGGTTTGTTAAGATGGCAATAGATAACTGATAAAACCCACTTCCCATTTCCTTGATTTCTTCTCCTCTAATGAGGAGGATTGTCTCAGCCAAACCTTGTTACTACGAACTCTTCACACACTGCATCATCTCAATTTCCTATGCTAATCGCACTTTCCTGTTACCAACTTGTATCTTTTCAGCCTACGCCCTCTAAGACCTGGACTCAGACAGTTCTGTGTACTTAGGCTGTGTTTGCTTTTGCCATTGCAAATGCATTTAACATATATTGACTTTGGATATTGTGGGTCTTACGCACTTCACCTTCATGGCCCTCTTCCGCCACAAATGAATAGTAAAACTATACTTTATGGTTGCATTGGTATAAAGACAAATACAATCCAAGCAAGATGCATTATTCTACAGTAAGTCCTCACTTAATGTCATCGGTAGGTTCTTGGAAGCTGTGACTTTAAGGGAAATGACATACCTATATTGAAATCAATTTTACCATAGGCTAAATTGATCTAAACAAGAGTTAAGTTCTTATGGCATAGAAGGTTTGGGGGATGGGTGAAAAAGGTGAAGATATTAAGAACAAAATTACAGATGTTATTGCAGAATAGTCATGGGATGTAAAATACAGCATAGGAAATATAGTCAATATTCTACTAACTATGTAAATATGCACGATTTATTGGGACGGTCACTTAGTAAGTTATGTATGTCAACTGTCACTGAAATTTTTTAAATAATAAAAATAAAATAAAATTTTTTAATGTTCCTATGGCATATTTCTGGTCACCAAAACAAAACATCATTGAACTTCTAAATAAAAGAACCAAAACACTTCTAGTGTTAAACATGGATATAAATATGAGCTATACATACATTTAAGAAAAATTAATAAAAACAAAATAATTATTTTCTAACCTACTTATTCCAATTCAGGGTCCCATTTGGCTGGAGCCAGTGCCAGCAGCTCAGGGGATGAGGTGGGGACCCTGGACAGGACGCCTTCCATCTCAGGATGCACTCACACACTCACACTCACTCATACTGGACGATGTAGATATTCGATTTACCTCACACACATGCCTTGGGAATGTGGGAAGAAACCAGAGTCCGAAGGAGAAAACCCATGCAGACATGGGGAGAACATGCAAATGCCACATAGACAGTGGCCCTGGCCAGGAAATGATCTCTCTTCTTTTTCTTTTCTTTTTTTAAAAATATATTTTATTGATTTTTTACAGAGAGGAAGGGAGAGGGATAGAGAGTTAGAAACATCGATCAGCTGCCTCCTGCACACTCCCCACTGGGGATGTGCCTGCAACCAAGGTACATGCCCTTGACCGGAATCGAACCTGGGACCCTTCAGTCTACAAGCCAACGCTCTATCCTCTGAGGGCTCTCTTCTTTTTCTTAATTCTTACCCGAGGAGCCTTAGCCGGTTTGGCTCAGTGGATAGTGTTGACCTGTGGACCAAAACAGTTCTGGGTTCGATTCCGGTCAAGGGCACATGCCTCGGTTGTAGGCTCCTCTCCAGCTTGGGCCCTGGTCAGAGCGCTTGCAGGAGGCAACCAATCGATGCGTTTCTCTCACATCGATGTTTCTCTCTGTCTTTCCCTCTCTCTTCCACTCTCCCTAAAAATAAATGGAAAATATCCTCAAGTGAGGATTAAAAATAATAAATAAATAAATAAATAAATAAATAAATAAATAAATAAATTCTCACCTGAGGAGATCTTCATGGGTTCCAGAGAGAGGGGAAGGGAGAGACAGAGATAGAGAGGAGAGAGAGAGAGTCATCAATGTGAGAGGAAAGCATCAATTGGTTGCCTCTCGCATGTGCCCTGACCGGGGAATGAATTCATGACTTTGGTATGTGCCCTGATCTGGAATCAAACCCTTAAACCACTGAAAAACACTGGCCAGAGTGTCATTTTTTTTTTTTTTGACTCATCAACATTATAGTGAAATGATGTTAAGTGAAATAACATTATTTGAGTACCTGCTGCATATTCATTATTATTATTATTTCCATGTTTTTCTTTTGATTTTAAAATGCATTGAAATTAAAGCATTTTGCAGGTCCCTAAAGGAGGTGTGGGAATTTTGCACAGTGCCTCCTGTAGATAAGTTGGCCCTGCCTCTCATCCATTGATCTTACCTCCTTTTCAGTGTCCCCTCTCATCACATCTTCCCTTTCCTCCTTACCCAGTTTTGATTACAGGACATATCATTTTAATCAGTCCATTGCTTATAACAACTCCCTGGCACCTCTCTCCCACCCTGTTCATCCAGTAAAACCCCTCTCCTGTGTCCTCTCTAGCCTGTACCCAGCAACTGAACGTGACTGGAAAAAACTCATATCCAGGCTAACTCGTCTCAGATTCATAGCTTCAAACACCCTTTGTGTTGACCATCCATATGCATCAGTTCTGTGAACTCTCCCGTCCTCCTGACAGCTATTTTTACCTTCTCCTCTCTCCTTTCTTCTCACTCTGCTGGCGGTCTTGCTTCCAACTTCATGGAGAAAATAGAAGCAATCTGAAGAGAACTTCCCCACGCTTCCACCCACCCACCTCCATCTGCCTCCATACCCTCTGTCATCCCTCCTGTTCTTACTTAGAACCCCTCCACCTGGGCACTAGCTCCCATCCCTCTCACCTGTGTAACTGCAGGCTCCACTAGTTCTCCCAGGTCGTCTGCACCATCAGTTTGCTTATCTCTAAGGGATCATTTTCATCATCCTCTCTCCCATCTGAAAATAAATAAGCTCTCTCAGCCCCATATTCTCTTCCAGCTCCACTTTTCGGCTCCCTTTACTGAAAACTCTTCAAAAATATTGGTCTAGACTTGCCGTCTTCACTTTCTCTCTTTTCATTTTCTCTTGAAACCATTCTCACCCCAACACTCCGTTGTCAATGTCGTCTGTCAAGGTCATCAATGCCCTCACCATTGTCAAATCCAACGATTCCTCCTCAGTCCTCATCTCACTGTTTCTGTCAGCTGCATTTGACAAAGTGGCTCACTGGGCTTCTAGAATCCCTCACTAGCTTTCCACCTACCCTAATGGCTATTTCTCCTCAGTCCCCTTTGCTTCCTCCTCATCTTCCCAATTTCCTGTGTAGTCCAGGGCCCAGTACTCAGACCGCTGCTCTTTTCTACCTTCACTCACTCCCTTCATGATCTCATCAGCCTAATGGCTTTAAATAGCAGCTGTCAGCTAAGGACTCCCGGGTTTACATTTCCAGCCATGGTTTATCCTTGAAATCCCCTCTCATGTGTCCTACTGCCTACTCGACATCTCCACATGGTCCAACAGACAAGTCAAACTTAGCACATACAAATGCAGACTCCTGGTTTCCATCCGCAAAGAGTCTCCCTAAGTCAGTATTATCTCCTCTCAGTAAATGCCTGTTTTAAACCAAAATCTTTGGCGTCATACTTAACTCTCCTCTTTCTCTCACATCCCATGTCCTGCAAAACCTGTTGGCTCTGCCTTCAAGTTCATCCAGAATTTGATCACTTTTCACAATATGACTTTAAGGCCCTTTCCTCTGGACTGGACTACTGCACCAGCTTTTTTTTTTTTAATATATTGTATTGATTTTTTACAGAGAGGAAGGGAGAGGGATAGAGAGCCAGAAACATCAGTGAGAGAGAAACATCGATCAACTGCCTCCTGCACACTCCCCACTGGGGATGTGTCCGCAACCCAGGTACATGCCCTTGATTGGAATCGAACCTGGGACCCCTCAGTCCACAGGCCGATGCTCTATCCACTGAGCCAAACCGGCTAGAGTTGCACCAGCTTCTTAATGGGTCTTCTATAGTGGAGCAGCAAGGGTGATCCTGCTAGCATGAAAGCCAGCTAAATGTATGTGGTATTCTAAACTGAAACAAACAAAGATCATTAGTGAAAAAGCTGATGAAGTCTGAATAAAGTCTGGAGTATAGTTTATACTAGGGTACCAAAGTTGGCTTTTTAGTTTTGACAAATCTACCATGGTAATGTGAAGTGTTACATCAGGGGAAACTGGTTGGTATATAAGAACTGTCCTTAATATCTTATCAACGTTCCTATAAACCTAAAATTATTCAAAAATAAAAAGTGTATCTCAATGATAAAAGTCAGACTATGTCACATCTCTGTTCAAGACCTTCCAGTGAGAGAACCAAGATGGCGGCATGAGGTGTGTACCTAGATGCGCAGCCTCCACAACTAAATTGTAGAAATACAACTATATAGTGAAAGGCCATCCTCCGGAACCAAGGAAGGGGAAGCTTTGCAACTAGAAGTCAGGAGAAGGAGTGCATTGAGACTGGGTAGAGGCTCCTGGTGCCAAAACTGAGAGGTACGGAGGCGCGGAATGGAAGCGGTGGAGTGGGTGAAAAGGCGGCGGCAGCTGTGCCTGGATCTGCGGTTTGGAAAGAGATTATAAACTCCGGGGTCGCATTGAACGCGGTGAGGGCTGCCTGGCAACGAGGCAGAAGATCAGTGGTGTTCTAGCAGAGCTGTTCGCAGCGATCACTGATGTGGAGACTCAGGGACTCAGAGGTGCGCAGACCCCAGGGCTTGGAAGCTCCAGGTCTGGGAGAGGCTGCAAGTCAGTGGAGGGGCAGCCATTGGGGGTTGCTCCACCCCAGCGATTCTGAGACCACACCCCACCCCACCTACAACCCCGCCCAAGCTGTGTGCTGGCCTGCCTGCAGCAAAGCCTGAGAGACTGCAGTTGTGACAGAACTCCAAAAGTTCCAAACCCCAAACAGTGAGGAGAAAGGCCTGCAGGTCATTTCCTCTCAGGGATACCTCCCAGTGATAACTGCAACAAGACGGTGCATTCAGCCTTCAAAGGCGTACAACAAGAGTGTCCACCCAGGTGATTGGGGAGACTGAATTACTGGACCCTATAGGACACCTAGTGCAGAAACCACTCCATCAATGCAGCCAAAATGCAAAGACAGAGAAACAGGTCACAAATGACAGAAAGGGAGGAAACCAAACTACTGGATATAGAGTTCAGAACTACGCTTTTAAGGTTTTTTCAAGAATTTTCTAGAATCCGCTGATAAACTTAGTAATTTTATACAGAGATCCATCACCAGACTAGAGGTTTGCAATAATCAAGTCAAAGATTTGAAACATGAAAAAGCATAAAGCATCCAACTGGAAGAGAAAAAAGAAAAAAGAATCCAGAAGTGTGAAGATAGTGTAAGGAGCATCTGGGACAACTTTAAGCGTACCAACATCAGAATTATAGGGGTGCCAGAAGAAGAGAGAGAGCAAGATATTGAAAACATATTTGAAGAAATAATGACAGAAAACTTCCCCTACCTGGTGAAAGAAATAGACTTACAAGTC
>PVJC01038973.1:0-16498 GCA_004026665.1 Murina feae | reverse complement strand
GGGCATGCAGGAGCACGGGGCCTCTGCAGGGTGTGCAGGAGCAGCCGTCCTGGGTCTGCTGCCTGGCTTTGCCCCCCGGGGGCCTCTGCGGGACATCCAGGAACGCCTGTCCTGGGTCCACTGCCTGGCTCTGCCCTGGGGGCCTCCGCAGGGTGTCCAGGAACACCCGTCCAGGGTCCGCTACCTTCATCCGCCCCCCCCCCCAGGGGCCTCCACAGGGCGTGCGGGAGCATCTGCTGCACAGTGAGGAGAATCCGAAGCCAGTTCACTGCCCAGCTCCACCCTGGGTGTGTTTGCTCAGCAGCAGGGCCCCACCAAGGGATTCTGCACCAGTGTCCGACCCTGGCTTGCCACACAACTCTGCGCCAGGTGTGTCCCCTCAGCAGTGTGGGCCCACCAGGCATGTGCAATCGTGGGCCCTCTGGTGGGAAACGTCCAGGCCTGCACTCACCAGCCTTCCCACCCCCTCGTGCACGAACCCTGAAGGGGCTGTGGGCAGCCTGAAAATGGCCCTCAACCCCTCACCCAGGCTGGCCAAGCATGCCAGCAGGTGGACATCCCCCCCGAGGTGTCCCAGACTGCAAGAGGGCACAGGCTGGGCTGAGGGACCCCCACCCCCCGAGTGCACAAATTTTTGTGCACCGGGCCCCTAGTAGTATCTATATTTGGGGTTTAACAGTAGAAGGTGAATGAGGCAGGAATTTAAATTCGTGAAGTTGAGCTTCCTGTTTGTATGTTGAAAACTGCACCTCCTCCAGCCCCATGTCCTCAGGGAACTCGGGTAGTCAGACCCTTGGTCTGAGGATTGCAGACTCAGGTTCATGGAGGACAGAAAGCCCAGGCCCTGTCAAAGTATGGATCAGAGGGAGGGCTAAAGGACCCTACAGAATCCATTTAAGCCCCTGCCATCAGGCTTTAGAATTGCTGGTCTTGGTACTGGATGTGACATACACTGACTTCCTGCAGAGGACTCAGGGCAGTAAGGCCTTGATCTGAGGAGTCCGGCCTTGGGTCAACAGAGGGAGGATCCAAGGACCTGCCAGGGCTCAAGGTGAGGAACATGAGGGAGGAGGGAGGGACCATGGATCCTAGAACAGAATCATCCCACCCAGGGCAGGATGACAACAGGCAATTTCTGCATCGGGGTCTCAGAGACTCAGGGGCTTTGGTATAGGGAGCGGGACCTCAGATATGCAGAGGACCAGCCCAAGTCCTGCCAGAGTCAACATTATGATGTAGCAACCCAGGATTGCATAACAGAGGGGACCCCACAGAATCCCACTCTTGCTGTCAGCCCTGGGTGGGATGACCACACGCAGAGTTTCCTGACTTCCAAAAATGGGTCTGAGAGATTCTGGGAACATGGTATCAGGAAAATGGCCTCTGGTCCACACAGGGGAGGGCCAAGGTCCTGCTGGAGTCAACTGCTGAGGCATACACTGATCTCACCACAGCCACTTCGCCCTGCCCTGTCCACCCCCCGCCTGGTGTTTGGTCAAGCCTTCGGTCATTTTGAACGTTATGGACCCTGGCTCTTTATATATATAGATTTGGTGGGGGGAAAGAAGGTACTAGGGGTAGACACATGCCAGCCAATGTACGGGGCTGAGCACCTAATTAAATCTAGAAGTGCTATGCTTTTATGTTTTAAAGAAATTGGAAAGAGGCAAAAGGTTTTTATCATTAACTAGAGGCCTTGATGCATGAATTCATGACTGGTGGGGTCCAGC
Source organism: Murina feae (assembly GCA_004026665.1). Lineage (NCBI taxonomy): Eukaryota > Metazoa > Chordata > Mammalia > Chiroptera > Vespertilionidae > Murina > Murina feae. The sequence goes on along the minus strand of PVJC01038973.1, from coordinate 14,768 downwards.
TGGCCCACCTCATGGGGGCCATTGGGCCGGGCCAGCTGGGGTGAGGGGCCTTGGGCAGTTTGACAGCTGGCCCTGATCCGGGGCAGGCTGGCCGGTGTTCCAGTCAATTTGCATGCTTATACCCCCAGTATCTTCTTTCCCCCACCAAATAAAAGCTATAAAAGACACAGATAAAGGAGCTGTCTCCTTAACATTACTCTCCAGACCTGGTATCCTGTTTTGTTTTATTTTTTCTCAGACCTAATTCCAGCTGTACATAAATCTAAAGAAGAAGATTGTTATCTCTCTGTGCCTATTTTCCTGGGAAAAAGACAGAGTCTTAGCGATTTTTTGCTGGTGTTAAACCTCTTCTAGAATGCTCAAGACTACAAGCTGAGCTTTTCCTGAGAGCCATTTGAGGAATGCAAAGGAAGGAAGAGAACTTGAGAAGAGCCCTTTTGTTTTATAGGATTGGCTCATTTGAATGCCAGAGGTGTCTGAACCAGAAAGGGGCCTGCTGTGTCTTAAAGTGAGAAAGGAAGCTGGGGTCTTCTATAATGAAACCAGACTCTTGTAAACTCTCAATGTGCATGTCACTGACTAATGCTTAAGACCTCTTTGAGACATGGCCTCATTTTGACCTTGTTAGCTCAGGTCTCCTTACAGAGGGTACTATTGTCACTTAGCTCAGTCCAGGAGTTAGTGATCTTTTCAATAACTGAACCCTTGTAGGCGCCTCACATTCCCCTTCCCACCCTCACCGCCAAATCTCATTAGGAAGTGAACACTTGGGTCTGTACTCCCCACCCTCCAGATCACCCATTATTAGGGTCCCAGATATCTTACCACATGACTCTGTGACACAGCAGGGAAGCTATGGGGATATGTGACGTTAGAACATCTGTATCAACTCATTTCTACATTGGAAGTATAAACATAAATATCTGTGAAACACGGGCTGATAAATGAGGACTCTCCCCATGCCAATTGTATTATGGGAGTGCCCAATTAGACCTTTCCTTTAATAACAGCCCCCTCATTTATTCTTACTCTCACAAATTATTTTATTTATTTATTTATCTAGTTAGTTAGTTTTATTTTTTTGTTTTTTTATTATTATTACTTAAAATATTACAAAGAGTAGTACATATGTCTCTTTTTTCCCCCTTGACCTTCCCCCGTCCTCCCATACCCCCAGTGTCTTGTGTCCATTGGTTATGCTTATATGGATACATAAAAGTCCTTTGGTTGATTTCTTTGCCCTTCCCCCAACCTTTCTGACCTTCTTGCTGTAGTTTGAAAGTCTGTTTAATGCTGCTCTGCTTCTGTATTTAATTTGTGTTTATCAGTTTATAATGGTCCTTATTATCCATAGATGAGTGATGTCATCTCATATTTTTCTTTCATTGATTGGCTTATTTCACTTAGCATAATGCTCTCCAGTTCCATCCATGCTGATGCAAATAGTAAGAATTCCTTCTTTTTTACAGCAGCATAGTATTCCATTGTGTAGATGTACCACAGCTTTCTAATCCACTCATCTGCTGATGGGCACTTAGGCTGTTTCCAAATCTTAGCTATGGTACATTGTGCTGCTATGAACATAGGGATGCATATATCCTTTCTGATTGGTGTTTCTGGCTTCTTGGGATATATCCCTAGAAGTGGAATCACTGGGTCAAATGGCAGTTCCATTTTTAACTTTTTGAGGAAACTCCATACTGTCTTCCATAGTGGTTGAACCAGTCTGCATTCCCACCAGCAGTGCAGTAGGGTTCCTTTTTCTCCGCATCCTCTCCAGCACTTGTTGTTTGTTGATTTGTTGATGATAGCCATTCTGACAGGTGTGAGATGGTACCACATTGTTGTTTTGATTTGCATCTCTCAGATGATTAGTGACTTTGAGGATGTTTTCATATGTCTCTTGGCTTTCTGAATGTCCTCTTTTGAAAAGTGTCTATTTAGGTCCTTTGCCCATTTTTTGATTGGATTGTTTGTCTTCTTTTTTTTTTAACTTGTATGAGTTCCCTATAAATGTTGGAGATTAAACCTTTATTGGTGATAACATTGGCAAATATGTTCTTCCATGTAGTGGGTTTTCTTGTTGTTTTGCTGATGGTTTCTTTTGCTGTGCAGAAGCTTTTTATTTTGATAAAGCCCCATTTATTTATTTTCTCATTAGTTTCCAATGCCCTAGGGGCTGTGTCGGTGAAGAAGCTGCTTTGGCATATGTCTGAGATTTTGTTGCCTTTGTATTCCTCTAGTATTTTTATGGTTTCCCATTTTACGTTTAAGTCCTTTATCCATTTTGAGTTTATTTTTGTGTATGGTGTAAGTTGGTGGTCTAGTTTCATTATGTTGCATGTGTCTGTCCAATTTTCCCAACACCATTTGTTAAAGAAACTGTCATGACGCCATTGTATGTTCTTGCCTCCATTGTCAAACATTAATGGAACATATTGGTTTGGGTCGATTTCTGGGTTCTCTATTCTATTCCATTGGTCTATATGTCAATTCTTGTGCCAGTATCAGGCAGTTTTGAGCACTGTGACTTTGTAATACAACTTGATATCTGGTATTGAGATCACACCAACTTTGTTCTTCATTCTCAGGATCACTGCAGCTATTCGGGGTCTTTTTTTATTCCAGACGAATTTTTGGAAAGTTTGTTCTAGGCCGTGAAATATGCCATTGGCATTTTGATGGGGAGTGCATTGAATTAATAAATTGCTTTGGGTAGTATAGACATTTTAATGATAATGATTTTACCAATCCATAAACATGGTATGTTCTTCTATCTGTTTATGTCTTCCTCTATCTCTTTTTTCAACGTCCTGTAGTTTTCTGAGTAGAGGTCTTTTACCTCTTTAGTTAAGTTTATTGCTAGGTATCTTAATTTTTCGGTGCGATGGTAAATGGGATTGCATTTTTAGTCTCTCTTTCTCTAAGTTCACTATTGGTGTACAAAAATGCCATAGATTTCTTGGTGTTAATTTTGTATCCTGCTACATTGCCGAATTCATTTATTAAGTCTAATAATTTTTGATGGAGTCTTTAGGTTTTTTTAGGTACAATATCATGTCTTCTGCTAATAAGGACAGTTTTACTTCTTCTTTTCCATTTGGATGCCTGTTATTTCTTCTTCTTGTCTAATTGCAATGGCTAATACTTCCAGTACTATGTCGAACAGCAGTTGTGAGAGTGGCCATCCCTGTCTTGTTCCTGTTCTAAAGTGAAATGGATTTAATTTTTGCCCATTGAGTATGATGTTGGCTGTGGGTCTGTCATATATAGCTTTTTTTTTAAAAAAATATACATTTTATTGATTTTTTACAGAGAGAAAGGGAGAGGGATAGAGAGCTAGAAACATCGATGGGAGAGAAACATTGATCAGCTGCCTCCTGCACACCCCCTACTGGGGATGTGCCTGCAACCAAGGTACATGCCCTTGACCGGAATTGAACCTGGGACCCTGGAGTCCGCAGGCTGACACTCTATCCACTGAGCCAAACCGGTCAGGGCCATATATAGCTTTTATTATGTTGAGGTAAGATCCTTCTTTTCCTACCTTGCTGAGAGTTTTTATCCAAAATGGGTGCTGGATTTTGTCAAATCCTTTTTCTGCATCAATTGATATGATTACGTGGTTTTTATCTCTTAATTTGTTTATGTGATGTATCACATTTATTGATTTGCGGATATTGTACCATCTTGCATCCCTGGGATAAATCCTACTTGGTCGTGGTGTGTGATTTTTCTGATGTACTGTTGGATCTGATTTGCTAGGATTTTGTTGAGAATTTTGGCATCTATGTTCATGAGGGATATTGGCCTGTAATTCTCTTTCATTGTGTTATCTTTGTCTGGTTTTGGTATTAAGGTAATGCTGGCTTCATAGATTGAGTTTGGAAGGGTTCCTTCCTCTTGAATTTTTTGGAATAGTCTGAGGAGGATAGGTTTTAGATCTTCCTTAAATGTTTGGTAAAACTCCCCTGTGAAGCCATCTGGCCCCGTGCTTTTGTTTGCTGGGAGTTTTTTTATTACTGCTTCAATTTTTTCCATAGTGATTGGCCTATTGGGATTTTTAGATTCTTCCTGATTGTGTTTTGGAATGTTGCATTTTTCTAGGAATATGTCCATTTCCTCCAGGTTGTCCTGTTTTTTGGAATAGAGTTGTTCATAGTATTCTTTAACAATCTTCTGTATTTCTGCAGGATCTGTTGTTATTTCCCCTTTTTCATTTCTGATTTTGTTTATTAGGGTCCTCTCTCTTTGCTTCTTGGAGAGCCTGGCTAGAAGCTCATCAATCTTGTTTATTCTTTCAAAGAACCAGCTCTTGGTTTCATTGATCTTTTTTTATTATCTTTTTGTTCTCCATGTCATTTATCTCCACTCTGGTCTTTATAATTTCCTTCCTTCTGCTTACACTGGGCTTTTCTTGTTGCTCTCTTTCTAAATCTTCAAGTTACAGGGTTAGGTAATTTATTATCATTGTTTCTTGTTTTCTGCAGTAGGTTTGTAGAGCTATGAACTTCCATCTCAAGACTGCTTTCACTGTGTCCCATAGATTTTGGATTGTTGTGTTTTCATTGTTGTTTGTTTCAGTGATGTTTTTTATTTCTTCTTTGATCTCTGTGGTAACCCAGTCATTGTTTAATAGCATGCTGTTTAGTCTCCATGTGTGTGATTTTTTTGAATTGTTTTTATTGTAGTTGATTTCCAGTTTTATGCAATTGTGATCTGAGAAGATGCTTGATATGATTTCTATCTTCTTGAATTTGAAGAGACTTTGCCTGTGCCCCAATATATGGTCTATCTTTGAGAATGACCCATGTACACTTGAGAAGAATGTATATTCTGTGGCTTTGGGGTGAAGTGTTCTGAAGATGTCAATTAATTCCATCTGATCTAGTGAGCTATTTAGGATTGATGTTTCTTTGCTGATTTTTTGTTTAGAGGATTTGTCCAATGGTGATAGTGGGGTATTAAAGTTCCCCACTACGATTGTATTGCTGTCCATCTCTCCCTTGATATCTTCCAGAAGATTTTTTATGTATTTGGGTGCTCCTATATTGGATACATATATGTTTACCAGAGTTATTTCTTCTTGCTGAATGGCTCCTTGTAGTATAATGAAGTGGTCTTCCTTATCACTTTTTATGTCCTTCACTTTGAGATCTAATTTGTCAGCTATAAGTATTCCTACCCCAGCTTTTTTTTTCATTTCCGTTGGCCTGTAAAACATTTTTCCATCCTTTCACCATCAGTCTGTGTGCATCTTTTTTTCTGAGGTCGATTTCCTGTAAACAGCAGATATGTGGGTCATGTTTTTTTATCCACTCAGTTATCCTATGTTTTTTGATTGGAGCATTTAATCAATTTACATTTAAAGTTATTATTGATAAATACTTGTTTGTCACCATTTTTATTCTTTACCCCTCTGTTCCTTCTTTGTTTCCTATTTTTACTTTTTACAGTGGCTCTTTAACATTTCTTGCATTGCTGGCTTGGTAGTAACAAAGTCCCTTAGTCCTTTTTTGTCTTTGAAGCTCCTAATTACACCCTCAATTTTGATTGATAGCCTTGCTGGGTACAGTATTCTTGGATTCAGACCCTTCCTTTGCACGACTTTGTATATTTCATTCAATTCCCTTCTTGCCTGATGTGTTTCTGTTGGGAATTCAGTCACTAGTCTGATTGGGGAGCCTTTGTAGGTAACTTTCTTTCTCTCTTTGGCCACTTTTAAGATTCTTTCTTTGTCATTGGTGTTTGCCAATTTAATTATAATGTGCCCTGGTGTTGGTCTTTAGGGGGGATTCATTTTATTTTGCACTCTATGGGCTTCTTGGATTTGTGTGGGTTTTTTCTTCCCTATATCAGGGAAGTTTTCTGCCATTAGTTCTTCAAACAAGTTTTCTATTCCTTGCTCAGTTTCCTTTCCTTCTGGAACCCCTATTATGCATATGTTGTTTCATTTGGTGTTTTCCCAAAGTTCTCTAAGGCTCTCCTCCTGCTTTTTAATTCTTTTTTTCTAGGTGCTGCTCTGCTTGGGTATTTTTTTCTACCTTGTCTTCCAGCTCACTGATGTCGTCCTCTGCTTCTTCTAGTCTACTATTGATGCTTTCTATTGAGTTCTTTATAGCGCTGATGTCACTTTTCATTTCTTCTTCGTTCTTCTTCATTTCCTCTTGGTTCTTACACATACTGTCAAATTTGTCTTCCCTTCTTTTCATCCACCTTATGATCATTTCCCTGAATTCTTTCTCCAACAAGTTGATTGCCTCCATTTCATTTACTTCCCTTTGTGGTGATGCCTGTTTTTCTTTCATACGTGGGCTGTTTCTTTGTCTCCTCATGATCTATCTTCTCTGGGTAACTGATTATATAGTTTTTTCTCTCCTGTGTTGATTTAAAGGCACAAATACAACACAGTAAGGCACAATGCACAAGGATCTGAACCCAAATGTATTCACGGTACTTATAATCCCACTAAAGCTTACCACCATAGAAAAAAGAGTTAGGGGATAAAAAAGAAAGAAAAAGAAGAAAAGAAAGGAAAAAGGGAGTGCCAAAACAAATTTGGGAAAAGAAAGGCAAAGAAAAAAAAAGTAAGAGTGATAAAAAAGAATGAAGTAGAAGGGGGGAAGAGATTGTATGGGGAGAAAACTCAAATAGAACAGCCACTAGTAGCAACAAATGCCATCTACAAAGACCTAGAGATGAATGGAATTCATCAACTAATCAATCAATTAACAATTAATATCTAACAAGGTAAGGAGAAACAGAATTTTAAAAAATAATCAAAATACAACCAAAAACAAAAAGAAAAAGCAAGACAGTCTCACCAACAATTATAAAAAACCCCAGTATTATCAACAATTAAGGAAACAACAGCAGAACAACAGAGAGAGAGAAAAACATTTTTGGATAATGAAGAAAGAAAGGAGTGAGGTATCTGTGGGCTTGGAGCAGGGGATTGGAAATTAGATATCTTACTAGGGTGAAATTGTAACAGGGGGGTAAAAAGAGAGAATAGGGAGAATCTAAAGCATGAGTAGGATAAGAGAAAAAGTACAACAACAGGGGAAAAGTGAGGAAGAGATTGTTGGCATAAATGTAAAGCTGAGATAGAGTAAAATGATGCTATAGGAAATCTGAAAATAGAATGAAGAATACTAATCTCAAAATAAAATAAAGATAAAATGAAATGACTCTTAGAAAAAGAAAAAAATAGTAGTAGTAATAACATTGATTAAAAATAAAGATACAATAATTAAGAAGGTAAAATCAAGTGAGGAAAAAAGACAAAAAATTGTTTCATAAAGGAAAAAGAGAAAAAGAAAAAAAGAAAAAAATTTAAAAATTAAAAAAAGAGATAAAAATGTACAGTAGTGAGGGTCATTCACTTCTTCTGCTCTTCTGATTGGTACGCCTTTGTTTTGGCAGCTATTCAGGACAGTATTGAAGTTCCCTGCGATTCACTGCTCCTCTGTGTGGTAAATCAGTCCTGATTTAAAAGCCGGCAGTATTTCTGCCTTTGTGTTTACAGAAAAGTCGTTTGTGAATCAGCTTCTGCGTGGCAGTGTTTCTGGAGTGACCTCCGCGGCTATAAGTCCTCTCTAGCTGGCATTTAGGTTTTGTTTTCCCCTATCACATTTAATACAAGTTTGGCAGAATGGACTGCCCCAGAGCTGGTTTCCGAATCTGTCACTCCCTGCTCTGCTTCTCAAGACACACAAACAGGGTTTCCCCCTGCAGTCTCCGTGAGCAACCCCAATTGGATGCTCCTATGTATTGGGTTTAATAATCCCAAGCCTAGATTTAACAACAAGAGGGTAAAAGGAACCCCTCCGAGGAGATGCGCAGGCTCCCTTCCCCCTCCAGCTCTGTGCGCAACTCTGCCAATGTCTCTTCTCCGTGACCCAAAACCACGGCTGTCTTTTTGTGTCCAGATCAGTTATGGGGTGTTTTTTGGGGGTTCCCTTCTGCTAGCAGCCTGCGTTACCCCTTCCCATACTTGTGTCACACTGGTGCCAACAGCCTCAGACTTTGTGGAGCGCGCGCTGGCCCCGAGGGGAGGGGTGCAGACTCCGCTGAGCAGAGACTTCTCCTGCATGCATTCAACTCTCCCACCTGGAATACAAATGACGCTTTTATCTAGCGAAATCTGACCTTTCCGTGAGGAGGAGCAGGACTCGTCTGGGTCTACGTATTCTTGGTTTGGGCTCTGGTGTTCCTCGGTTTCTGGCTGGTCCCTGGGTGTCCTATTTGCAGTATCCCTGGATGTATATGATTCTGGTAACAGTTACCAAGATGGTCTGGTCTCCTCAGCAGAGTCGGCAGCTCCGGGAGAGATTTCAGCAGCAGTGGAGACAGCACCCGGTTAAGGGAGCCCCATTCGGGTTCTCCAAAAGTCTTCTGGAGTATAGCTGTCACACACCCACAAATTTCCACGCTTGGTACATCCACACACTCTCCATTCCTTCTCTCTCTCTCTCACACTGTTTTTCAGTCTGCCTTCTCATCGGCAGCCATCTTTTTTCCTCCCTACCCTATGTCTTTTGATTGGGGAATTTAATCCATTTAAATTTAAAGTTATTATTGATAGATAATTGTTTGTTGTCATTTTTATTTTTTATCCCTGTGTTCCTTCTTCCTTTCCCTTTTTTTTCTTTTTCTTTTTACAGCAGACCCTTTAACATTTCTTGCATTGTTGGTTTGGTGATAACAAACTCCCTTAATCTTTTTTCTAATAAATCTTTATTGTTCATTTTATTACAGCTGTTTCTCTCCCCCCCCCCATATCTCCCCTCCTCCCAGTTTCCACCCCATCCACTGCCCTTATCCCCCCACTGTCCTCATCCATAGGTGTATAATTTTTGTCCAGTTTCTTCCCACACCCCCCAAGCTCCTATCTCCTTGTGAATTGTCATTCCACTACCTTTCTATACCCCTGATTCTATTCTATTCACCAGCTTATTCTGTTCATCAGACTTATTTTTTTTATTCACTTGATTTTTAGGTTCACTTGTTGATAGACATGTACCTGTTCATAATTTTATCTTAACTTTTTCGTCTTCTTTCTTTTCTCAAAGAATACCTTTCAGCATCTCATATAATACTCGTTGGGTTGTGATGAACTCCTTCAGCTTCTTCTTGTCTGTGAAGCTCTTTGTCTGACCTTCAATTATGAATGATAGCCTTGCTTGGAAAAGTAATCTTGGTTGTAGGTTCTTGCTATTCATTGTTTTGAATATTTCTTGTCATTCCCTTCTGGCCTGCAATGTTTCTGTTGAGAAATCAGCTGACAGTCGTATGGCTGTCCCCTTGTAGGTAACTGACTGCTTTTGTCTTGCTGCTTTTAAGATTTTCTCCTTGTCTTTTGCTCTTGGCATTTTAATTATTATGTGTCTTGGTGTGGTCCTCCTTGGGTTCCTTTTGCCTGGGGTCCTCTGCAACTTCTGGACTTGCAAGTCCATTTTCTTTCACCACGTAGGGGAAGTTTTCTGTCATTATTTCTTCAAATAGGTTTTCTGTATCTTGCTCTCTCTTCTTCTAGCACCCCTATAATTTTGATGTTGGTATGCTTGAAGTTGTCCCAGAGACTCCTTATACTATCTTCATATTTTTGGATTCTCTTTTCTTTTGGCTTTTCTGGGTGGGTGGGTTTTGCTTCTTCATATTTCTTGTCTTTGACTTGATTCTTGCGATCCTCTCGTCTGCTGTTGGATCTCTGTATATTCTTCTTTATTTCAGTCAGTGTATACTTAATTTCTAGCTGGTCCTTTTTCATATGCTCCAGGGTCTCACTAAATTTATCGGCAGACTCTAGAATATTCTTGAAAAGCCTTATAACTGTGGTTTTGAACTCTATATCCAGTCATTTGCTTTCCTCCATTTCTGTCATTTGTGACCTATTTCTTGGTCTCCACATTTTGGCTGCTTTCCCCTTCGTTGAAAGAGTGACTTTAATCAGCTGTGTCTATGGTGGGAGAACTTCTCTGCTGGAGACACCCTGATGGGGCAAGACTTGCTTCAGTGTGGCTTAGGTGCCCACTGAGTCTGCCTCCTAAGTGTGTCCCTTGTCCAGGTACACTGGTTCTTTATCTCCAGGGAGGTGCTGTCTTAGCGTCTGCCTGTGGCTTCCTAGCCTTTTATATGCAAAAGCCTCTGCATGCAGCTTGCGGGGGGAGTATGCAGGGCGGAGCTACCAGTTATGGCCACTTCCCAGCCCTGTCCTAAGAGGCACCGGGTCTCACGCTGCTCTGGATTTCCTTCCAGCACTCAGAAGGTGCTAGACAGTCCAGCTCCTCCCCGTAACTTTCTGAGGCCCGCGCGACTCACCTGGAACTGGAGTTCAGAGCTGTAGGGAGCTTGTGTTTCCCTCCGGTACAAAATTCTACCAGTCCTTCTTGCTAGCCATTTCGTGAGCTGCAAACTGTCGTTTCCGCGTGCTGTGAGCCACCGTTTTGCAGGTGCCAGCCTCCATTTCCACGAACCCTCTCCGCAAGCTCCTTTACGCATGCACCTCTGTACCTTTGCACTTTATTCCGCACCTCCTCTGAGTCTCAGTCACCTTATAGTTGTAGAAATTCCACTCAGCCAGCTTTCCTGTGGGTCTGGGTGTTGTTTGTTTTTTCTTTTTGTTGTTGTTTTATAATTGTTGTGGCTAGCAGCAATTCTGGTGTTCACCTATGTCACCATCTTGGTTTCTCCTCTCTCCCTTAGTCTTTTTTTGTCTCTGAAGCTCTTGATTTCACCCTCAATTTTGATTGATAGCCTTTCTGGGTACAGTATTCTTGGATTCAGACCCTTCCATTGCATGACTTTGTATATTTCATCCCATTACCTTCTTGCCTGATGTGTTTCTGTTGAGAAATCAGTCGTTGGTCTGATGGGGGATCCTTTGTAGGTAACTTTCTGTCTCTCTCTGGCCACTTTTAAAATTCTTACTTTGTCGTTGGTGTTTGCCAATTTAATTATAATGTGCCTTGGCATTGGTCTTTTGGAGTTCATTTTTGTTTGGGACTCTGTGAGCTTCTTGGATTTGTGCAAGTTTTCTCTTCCCTATATCAGAGAAGTTTTCTGGCATTATTTCTTCAAACAAGCTTTCTATTCCTTGATCAGTTTCCTCTCTTTCTGGCACCCCTATAATACGGATATTGTTTCTTTTCATGTTATCCCAAAGTTCTCTTAGGCTCTCCTCCTGCTTTTTCATTTTATTTTCTAGAAGCTGCTCTGCTTGGGTATTTTTTCCTATCTTTTCTTCTAGCTCACTGATGTGATCCTCTGCTTCATCTTGTCTACTGTTAATGCTTTCTATTCAGTTCTTCATAGCAGTGATGTCACTTTTCATATCTTCTTGGTTCTTCATCATTTCCTCTTGGTTCTTACAAATATTGTTGAATTTCTCTTTCATTCTTTTTGACCACCATATGACCATTTCTCTGAATTCCTTCTCTGATAGGTTGGTTGTCTCCATGTCATTTACTTTCTTTTCTGGTGATTCCTGTTTCATATGTATACTGTTTCTTTGTCTCCTCATGATCTCTCTTCTCTGGGTATTTGGTTATGTAGTTCTCTCTCTCCTGCATTGATTTAAAGGCACAAAATACCGCGCAACAAGGCACAATGCACGAATTACTGAACACAGATATATTCACAATACTAATAACTCCCAATAAAGGTGGCCACCAGAGAAAAGAGAATTAGGGGAAAGAGGAAGAGTAAAAGAAAAAGGGTAAAAGTGTAAAAAAAAAGAGAGTGCAAAAACAAAATTGATAAAGGGAAAAAGAAAAGAAAAAAGTAAGAGAGAAAAGAAAGAGAATGAAATAAAAGAATGGAAGAAACTATATGGGGCGAAGATTCCAATGGAACAGCCACTAATTTCAATGAATGCCAGAAACAGATACCTAGAGATGAATGCAAACTATAAACAACCACTAATTTCAAGTGAGGTGAGGGAAACAGAGGCAACAAAATAACAAAAAAGAAACACAAAAAAACAAAAAAGAAAAAGTGAAATAATCTCACAAACAAGGATTAGAAAATGCAGTATAATTAACAATCAAGCTAACAACAGCCAAGTGACAGAGAGAGAGAGAAAAAAAAAGATAAGAGAAAAAATTTTGGATAGTGAAGAAAGTGAAGAATGAGATGTGTATGAACTTAGAGCAGGGGATTGGAAATTAGATATATAAGTAGGGTGAAATTTTAAGAGGTGGTAAAAAGAGGGAGTAGGAAAAATCTAAGGCAGGAATAGGGTAAGAGAAACAAGATGACAAAAGGAGAAAAGTGAGGAAGAGAGTGTTGGCATAAAGGTAAGGTTGAGATAGAGTAAAGTGATGCTAAAAGGAAAAATGAAAACAGAATGTAGAACAGTAATCCTAGAATAAAATAAAGAGAAATAAAATTACACTAAAAAAGGTAAAATAGTAGTAGTAATAATATTGATTAAAAATAAAAACATAATAATTATAAAAGTAAAATCAAATGAGGAAAAAAGAAAAAAATTAGTTTCTTAAGTAAAAGATGAAAAAAAATAAAAATGTACAGTAGTGAGGGTCATTCACTTCCTCTACTCTTCTGTTTGACTCTCCTTTGTCCTGTCAGGTATTTAGGAGAGGATTGCAGTTCCCTGTTTTATACTGCTCCTCCATGTTGTAAACCACAGTTCTGATTTTAAAGCAGGCAGTATTTCTTTGTTTCCCAGACTGCCTTTATTTGTGTTTACAGAAGAGTCAGTTTGTTGTTCAGCCTCTGGGTGGCAGTATTCCTGGATTGACCTCCAAGGCTATCAGTCCCCTCTAGCCAGTATTTAGGCCTTGTTTTCCCTATCGCACTTAATACTGGTTTGGGAGAATGGACTGCCCCAGAGCTGGTTTCTTGGTCTGTCCCCCTGCCCCCTCTGATCCCCAGGTTTCACACACAAAAAAAATTTCCCCTGCAGTCACTGTGAGTGACCCCAAATGGGTGATCCTATGTGTTGGGCTCAATAATCAAGAGCAAGGATTTAAGGAGAAAAGAGAAAAAAAAAGAAGAGCTTGATTAACTGTGTGAACTCGCAGTCTCTTCCGCACATCCTCTCCCCACCTCGTGCTAAGCAGCTGGCACACTGGCAAAGTCCGAGGCTGCCGTCTCGCACCCAATCAAGCTATGGGCTGATTTTTTTCAGAGTTCCTTTCTGCCAGCAGCCCGCGGGTCCCCCTTCCACTCACAGATTTTGCTGGTCCCAAGGGCCGTGGACTTTGTGGGGCGCGCGCGCGCGCGCACACACACACACACACACACACACACACACACACACACACGCGGTCCTCTCTCCCTGGGATTACAAATCGCACCTTTACCTCCGCAAAATCTGACCTTTCCCTGGGAAGGCGCAAGGCTTGTCTGAGTCCACGTCTTTGCGGGATCCGGTGTTCCTGGGTTCCTAGTTGGTCCCAGGGTGCCTCTGTTGCAGGATTCCTGGATGTATAGGTTTGTGATAATAGCCACTCTCCCCTTTAAGATGGCGCAGTCTCCTCCACAGAGACGTTGCTCCAGGAGATATTTCAGCAACAAGCGGTTGCCCTGCGATCTACAACAGTTGCCAGGTTTGCAAACTGTCATTCCCAGCTGAATCTCCTGTGCCAATTCGGGCTGGATGTTACTCGTTTCAGCTGCTCACCTGATCTGCCCCAGGACAAGGCATAGGACATGTCCGTCTATATGGCCGCCATTTTTCCTTCTCTCACAAATTCTTTTTGAGAACCTTTAATGGTGTACTTTATGTATTTTGGATGCCCTCTAGAGATGATATTTCGCCATTGCAGCCTCAGCCAGAGAAATTATAGGCCCAATGCATGAAATTCATGCAGGAGTAGGCCTTTGCAGCTGTGGCAGCTGCCTGGATTCCTCCCTCCCAGCCACAACACTGCCTCCATCCTGCAGTTGCAGCCCAGGCTTCATCCAGAAGGACATCCAGTCTAATTAGCATATATGCTTTTATTATTATAGATGATAGTTTTTCATGCTGTCATGACTTTCCCTGGATAATATTTGTCTATATTTCAAAATGATCACCACACTAAATCTAGTTAAGATCCATTACCACGCAGTTACACTTTTCTCATGGTGAGAATGTTTAAGTTCTATTTTGTTAGTAACTTTCAAATATACAATACAGTATTATTAACCATACTGTCCGTTATATCCCCAAGAGTTATTTATTTACTAGAGGCTGGGTGCACAAAAATTTGTGCACTCAGGGATGGGGGAGGGAGTCCCTCAGCCCAGCCTGTGCCCTTTCACAGTCTGGGACCCTCAGGGAATGTCCATCTGCTGGCTTAGGCCTGCTTCCTGGGTGATCGGGCCTAAGCTGGCAATCAGATATCCCTCTGGCAGCCCGGGAGCCTTCAGGGGATGTCCACTTGCCAGGGGGCAGCAGGCCTAAGCTGCAGTCGGACATCCTTAGCGCTGCTGAGGAGGCAGGAGAGGCTCCCACCACCACTGCTGTACTGGCAGCCATCAGCCTGGCTTGTGGCTGAGCAAAAATCCCCCTGTGGGAGCACACTGACCACCAGGGGGCAGCTCTTGCATTGAGCATCTGCCTCCTGATGGTCAGTGTGTGTCATATTGACCAGTCATTCCCAGTCATTCTACTGTTAGGGTAAATTTGAATATTACCCTTTTCTTTTCTTTTTTTTAAAATGTATATATATATATATTTTACTTTTTTTTAAAATAAATCTTTATTGTTCAAATTATTACAGATGTTCCTTTTTTTTTTTAACCCCCATAGCTCCCCT
>PVJC01038972.1:0-16489 GCA_004026665.1 Murina feae | reverse complement strand
AATGAACACTGAACTCGCTGTGTATAATTAAAATTATACCAGTTAGAGTATAATTACAAACACAAATTGTGCCTGAATCTTTTCTTTCCAATTATGGGATTTAATGCAGCAAATTAAACAAAAATTACTGCTCACTTTCATCCACGTCAAGCATTAAACCTCACAGGTATTTTTAAGGGTCCATTTTTATAGTTACAGAGAAATAATTAAAGCTATTGTAATTAACTTTCCCATGACTCAAAAACTCTGAGTAATGTGAGCACCAGCTGATATATGAGACACAGAATAATATATTGTCTTTTAAAAAGTACTGCTAATTTAAAATAATTTGATAATTAGTGGTAAATGAAAGTGCTTAGGAAGAAAATTTCTGGAACCACCATGGGCAAAACTAAGTACAATTCAACAATTGTTAAAACTTTTGTTTATGGCTTTATTTGAAGGATGTTCATGACTCCAAGAGGCTAATTCATAGTGATGCAGTAGGCATAAATTAAAGCAACAGTACCTACTAGTAATTTCATAAAATGGAATCTTGGAGAACCAAGTGCAACCTATATGACTATGATACTCATTAAGATAAAAACATACGAATGGAATCAGGAACTCTAATAGTTAGCGATACCTTAGAGGCCCTCTTTCTTGACTCTCCTCCAAAGCAGGTATCATTTTTATGGCATTCCCATAATTCGCTTTGGTGATGTGTGTGGTTTTTTTTGTGTGTGTGTTTTTTGTGTGTGTGAAAACAACAACAACAACAAAAAACAACTGGTGACATACTAACTTTTGAACCAGACTGAGTATATTGACTTGTTTTTATCAAAATGGTGTTAAAATTTTATTTATTTTTCCTCTCTCTTTATTGATTAAGGTATTATATATGGTGTTACATTTCTTTTTTTTTCCAGAGACAATATGCTGAAATCTAGGCTTTGTTTATGGTCAAAATTTCCAGTTAAGTCAATAGGGAAGAAGAATATACTGGTTGTACAAATAACTTATATGCACATAGGCACAACCCATGGACGCAGACAATGGTGAGGTGAAGCCCTGGATGAGGGGACATTGGGGGGGCAGAGGTAGTCAATGGGGGAAAGAGGGTATCTGCAATACTTCCAACAATAAAGATAATTTTTTAAAAAAAGAATATACTGGTTGCAAACTAGTCTCATCATTTTATGTGCATATTGTTTCAGGAAGGAGTTGGAGGCCTGTAGGTTGACAACGAGATGTTATTGAATAGAGTTACCAGGAAGCAAGATTTGAATCCTGTTTCAGCGCTGTTATTCCTCTGCTGAGGACCTTTGGATATCAATTGGCATTGTTTATGCCTCATTTTTTTCATCTTTAAAGAACACACTGATGCTTGTTTTGATGAATAATGCTTACATTTGGATGGCATTTTATTGTGTGTGTGTGTATTTTAAATGGTGTGTTGAGACAGAATTCATGTGTTTTTTATCAAGTGGAAATATCAGTCTTATAATTTTTATAGGCGTATACAGTTTATAATGTGTTGTTGCAGGGTAACGTATCTGTAAGAGGTCTCTGAGGTGCAAAGCCACAAATGTGGAGGGAACTGCTTTAGGAGGAAATAAACACCCCCTCCCTTCACCCCGTGGGAGCCTGAGGGATTGAGCAGCCGATTGCAGAGGAGGCTCAAAGATCAGCTTGGTAATTGAATGTATTGACTCATAAGATTGCTGGCAGGCTTGAGGGTGTGTGGTAGTGTCTTCGAACATTGCAAAATGTTGTACAAACTAAAAGATAATTGTTCAAAGGATGAAGATTAAAATGTAACCTTCTATGAAAAGAATTTGCTCACAGAATCTGAAATAAGAATTTTTCCTTTGTCATCCTGGAGAAAAACATCTCGGGAAATGTAGCTGCATTTCCCCCCCTATGCATTTATTTAAGAGTATAAGCACAATCATTTCAATGCTTCCTTTCCTATGTATCATAACCATCTCACGTGTTCTCTGTTCTTATTTGTTCAGCAACTTTAGGACATCTTGGTCATTTAGAGACAAGTGGGCTGTAGTCAGACCTTCCTTTGACCATCTTTGAAAATATGACCTTAGTCAAGCTATTTTAATTGGACTGTTTCTCAAAAAGTAAATAAGAAAACATCAATTTGCTGCTATAATTAAAATAAAGCATTCATTAGTTCTTTAAGATCTAGGGAAATAAATACAAATTTTGGAAGAGATTATATTTTTCTCAAAAGAAGTATATGACAGAGGATATACACATTACAAGTCACAACTGGAACTCAGTCTCTTCCCTTTACAGTGACATTGCATACGAAGCCTGTGCTTGAGGAGGTGAACAGCAGTCTGTGCTAGAATTTATGGATCCTGCCACTAGAAAAGCAGTCTGAGACCAGAATGGGGAAGACTAGAATTCTAGGCTGAGGACTCTGAGCAGAATCAGTCCATCGTATCAGAATAGATTTAAAACGGGTAAGTTCACTATGGAGTGCTTGTCATGTGTTATAGCATAACAGAATAGTCATAACTGACAATTTTCTCTGGAGGATGGAAAAGTTGAAGCATTACCAAATGAATGAAAGAGTAAAGGAGAGGAAAGCTTAAATTATTACATTCAAATTCTAAAAACTGTGTCAATTTTCTTCCTTCAGGATTATAAAATATAAATCAGGACAGCACTGCAAATAAATGCAGAGCAGGCTAGAGACCTCCCATTATGCTAAACTCTCAAGGACACATAATGGAACCAAAGCAGCCACAGGCAAATAAATGGTAACGATATATTTTTTCCCATCTTAAGTCCTTTTGGGAACAAGGCAGATGTTAATTTAAAAAATGTACAGTTTAAAAATTCTCTAGGAGTAGCATTTACATTGTGATGCATTGTTGTAAGATACTGAATGCCAACTAGGTACCTTACACTCTTTGTCAACATAAATACTTTGCAGTGGTTTTCATGACACATGTCTATCCATTCTGTAAAACCAAATCTTGTGTAGTGGGGAACTTGTGTCATCATTTGGAGGATTTCTTGTAATTAGAAGGCCATGTTTACTGGAATAATTCTAGTTGAAAATTGTTCTTATTCTCATTTTTCTCTGCAGGGGCAAGGAGCAGAAAAAGGAGAGGAAAGAGAGAGGAACATTTTATCCAAATAATGATCATGAAGAGGTGAACATTTAGCAAACTGGATGCCTTTGCTTTAATGAGTACGCATGCTAATTTTTTGGTGGGAAAGGCAGCAGAGTTGAAAATGGGTGTTAGAAAGCTTAGGTCGGAGAGGTAGGGTGCGTGGAGGGGACTGGATGAGCCCAGCTGGGGCCTGTTGTGCATTCCTACAGATGCTTTCTTGGGAGCCATTCCTGCCTGAGCACAAACAGAAGCCTCTTGCCTGGGGCAGATGGTTGACTCAGTATGCCATCTTCTAAATGGTGTGGGGTTTGCTTAAACATTTTGCTTGGAATCCAGACTCTCCCATCTGTTTCTGCCTTTCTTCTATCCAACTTCTTGCTCACTTTGTGACCTCCTCCCTCATTTTGTTCTTGGAATTTGTGCTTTCTAGTTCCCAGATTGCTATTTTACTCTTCTTCCCTACTACTCTGCGCTGACTTACACCCTAGTGTCTGGTACACAATACAGATTTACTAAGGATTTTGTTGAACAAATGGACCAATGTCTCTTTTTGTTTTCTCTGATGTACCTAAACGCCTGGAGACCCGAAGCTACACCAAACGTCCCCAGTTGGCATCTATTCTTGCCTGGTGGGCTATGCTGAGTATGCACCTGGCCTGGGTCTGACACTCTTTTTGTCTGTTTTGCTCTTCCTTTTATCTACACTTTACCACTGGAAACTTTGTAGCTGATTATATTTGACTTTACTGATTGGTGGTCAAGCATTTGTGATTTTTGGTCCTAACCCTCTCCCTGGAACCTAAGACCAAAGTTAAGCTATTTAAACTTACAGCGTTTCAACTTTCCCACAGAATAGAAAAATCCCTGATGCTCTCTAGGATTCTGCAAATTCTAATTCTAACATCTTGTCACTATAAGAATTTCCCCTAAATCATTTCTGTCTCATCGTAGTGTTTGATTATTTACCTTCAATGACACTGAGATAAATGACCATGCCTCCTTTTTGCTTTGACAATGACTAATGACTTCATGGCATGTTGTTTGTTTTTTAGAAAGCTTGAAGGAAGAATCATGAAGATAATATTTTGGGTTTTCTCTTATCTGCAAACTGGTTTTCTCATTCCACTTCATCAGTCATTATGAAACCAGGAAAGGAGATGGGACAGATGCCACTTTGGGGTGGATGACATTATGAAACAGGGTAAGTGTCTTTTTGACAGGCTCCTTCTGGCCAGTGGATTGTGGGAAGGGGAAGGAAGGCAGCCACCAAGCCAGTGTATAGCATTAATCTCATGCTGAGCCCACATTTTACATACAAGGGGTGGGTGGTGTTGGGTGGATGAGAGCATTGGGGCCTGGAGGGCACCAGGGGCATCCTGCAGCCACACTGGAGTGCCAGTTGGGCATATTTAGGCAGAAGAGGGTCTGGTTTTAATGATCACGTGCCTGCTTAGACCTTGAATGTCCGGAGAGTCTCACATTTCTCATGTGCCCAGAGGAGAGGTAGATGGCTGATGTTGGAATCACCAGGTAAGCATTCAGGGGGCTTACAATAAAGGGCATTGTGACCCCATCATCAATGGCTCTGGAGCAAATGAAAGGGACACCCACTGCTTGTCAGACCCAATGCAGGGCCATGTTAGAAGCTGGGGAGGATGTCAGGACAGAGACAACCCCAGGCTTGAGATGTCCAGGAACAGACGTAAGCAGCATGAGCAAGAACCAGAACTGTACATTTCCTCTCCACACCTATGGAGAACAGCAGGGTGCAGACTGCAGCTTCAGACCTGGTGGCCCATGGATCTCAGGCTTGTGTCCCTCACCCTCCCAGGACGTGGCAAGCTATGCATCTCCCGCCAACCAGGTGCCATCGTGGCAGGACAAGTGGGGTAAGGAGCATGCTCCTGAAATGACAGCCATAACAACAAAGGGAATAGTTGAAAACCTTATGACACTGCTATCACATGAACTGGCAAGTTTCAAAGGTCTTCCCCTCTCCTGCTGCAATGAGTGAGGGGGACACTGAGTAAGGACAGGAGAGAGGCAAAGAGGAACAGAAATGTAGCTTTAAAAATTGCCCTGCATTTACTTGGCATAGTGTAGTGTTCTCAGAACAAAAAGAATAACTGTCATTCTCCTTTCCTCATGAGGCAAAACAGATTCTGTCTCTATGACGAGGAGCTCACTATTCAGCCGAGCAGCCTGTTGCATAGCCAAACATCTCAACAGCAGACTAGTTCCTTGGCCAGATTTCCCTCTGAGCTGGGGACAGTACACCCTGGGGCAGGGAGAGGCTGCTCGCTTCTGAGCAGCAGCTGGGACAGGAGTGTGTTTGGAGGGGAAAGGGTGGGAGTGTGTGTGTGTGTGTGTGTGTGTGAGAGAGAGAGAGAGAGAGAGAGAGAGAGAGAGAGAGAGAAAGAGAGAGACCTCTTTCTCCTCTCCACCTCAAACTGACCACATGCAATAGTACAGAAGACACGGGTGTTTTGAGTGGAGATTCATTGTGGTGTTCTTGATTGAGAACAGGGAAGAGTGCCTGGCCTTGCAAGTTGTGAAAGTATAACTTGGTTGAAAGGAAGACTGTGTCATTCCTCTTAGCTATCCCTGCAGAGGCACCATAGGCTGCCTCTAGCCTGGGAGTGTGCAAGCCCTGCAGTCATGCCCTAGAACTTGCAAAGGAGAGGGAATGGCATGATGACCTCAGGAACTTAACGTGCTGGTAGGTAGGAGGATGACATCTGAATTGTGCTTTTGAGCTCACGAAGTCCTTTCTCGTTCTTCATATTCACCCTGCGATGTTGCACCAACAGAGATTGTTGAGAAAATGGAGAGTCTCAAAGTCAACTAACTTGCCCACTCATCCCACCTATAAATGGCAAATATGGAGTCTGACTCAAACCTGCTAACTCCAAATCTTTCAACTACATCACATTGTCGCTTACAACATAAAACCAGGCTGTATGACTCAACAGAGACCTGGTAGAGTACAGAAGCATGGGTCCCTGAGGAAACCCAGGAGACAGGATGTTGATGGGATGGGTTGGTTTGAGGGCAACTTGTGTTGCCAGACCAACTGCAGAGTGTTTGCCAGGCTTGATGGGGCCGTTTAAGGGTTATTCTGCATGTTTTCCCCATTTGGTCCAAGTGTGCTAAGTACTCCTCTAATGCTACCCATCGTCTTCTTGGAGATACGAGGTAACCAGGCTTTCAACTGGCAGATTGGAAGTCACTTTTGAACATGCTTGGCAGGTGAACCGCCCTCCACACACTGAGCAGCAGACACATCCTAGTGTTGTGCTTTGATGAAATAATGACCCAGCTTCATGGCCTTCTCTTGTATCCTCCTGTACCAGGGATTTTCAAGTGGCTGTTTCTCTCGCCTGGAAATTTTCCTCTTTCCCTGTCTAGACACATTCTTCAAAGTCTAAACTGAGACACAGCTACTCCCAGAAGCCTTTGTTAGTGTTGCCAGGCTATGATAACTTTTCTCCTTTGGGTTCTCTCTCTGTTCTATACCAATTACCACAAACCTGCCTTTACCATGGTAATGTTTATTTCATTTTACAGTTTTTCTGTCCTAAGTACAAACACTGTGCTTTACATTGTGTTGGATGCCCCAGACCAGCATCTGGAAGGGGCTTAATGTTGGTTGTTTTGTAAAATGGTCTTTCTGAGATTCAGGGAGAACCTAGCTGACAGCACAATATCTGTATGTGTCTGTGTGTGCCTCTGTGTTTGTGTGTGTGTGCTGTTTGTGTCTTTGTGTATGTATATATGTATCTTTATAGGTGTGCTGTATGTGAGTCTTTGTGAGTGTGTGTCTGCTTGTGTGTATCTGTTTGTGTATATGTTTTTGTATGTGTATGAGTGGTGATGGACAGTCACTTCCTGGCCCAGGTCTCAGAAAGTAGGTTTAGACTACTATGGGTTTAGACAAATCTTCCAGAGTATCTATAGCCTCGTTGCCTTTAATACGGACCACAATGGCCTAGAATGGTTTATATGCTCCTGTCTTTCCCCTGATAGCCTGTGGGTGTAAGGACAGGAACTTGACCCAATTAACTCTGCATCCCAGTACCCAGCACAAAGCTAGCACACAGTAAGTCCCATGTAAACCCTAATCAGAATGGAATGGATTCACTTATAAGAAACATAATTTTCTCCCCTTCTCATCATCTGTCCTTCACCCATAATAATAAATAAGAATCCCCCCCCTCCCTTTTGTGAGTTCTGGAGGAAAGAAATTCCCTCCTTTCCTAGCCCTGCACTTGCTGCCCACGTCATCAATTGTGAGACTGATGAGATGGAACTGGGTAACTCCCATCGCCAGGATGGCCTCTTTCTCAGAGCAGCTTGTCCTGGGCCACACATGCTTCTCTTCCCCGTGGAGAGACCTGCTGTGATCCAGCTCCATCTGTGACAGGGCAGGGAGTGGGGGAATTTAATTCCATGGAGGAGATAGATGCTCTATTTTGTCCCAGGTACAAACTACATTTTCCAGTTCAGCTTCCTTCCCTACAAACTGGATATGTTTGTCTTCCTTTGTCTGCTTCCAAGTCTTTCTCAGTGGGTTCTGAACTCTGAGCAGGAAAAGGAGTGATTATGAATAATCATTCTCAACAGCTCGTTAGTGGTAAGGAGGTAATAGCTTAAAAAGTGGTTCGGTTGGATTCAGAGGCATGGAAACATGGAACAGACTGATAAATCTCAGAGGGAAGAGGGCTGTAGGTGGGAAGAGTTTAACCAAAGTTCTTATATGGATATATGTATTACCTATGGACACAGACAATAGGGTGGTGAAGGCCTGGGGTGGGGCAGGAAGGGCAATGGGTAAAAAAAGGGTCATCAATGATCAACATAATTTGATAAACAAGAATAGATCCAGAGACAAATGGTGGTGGTGGGGAGTGGTTAGAGAGCAACCAAAGGACTTGTATGCATGCATATTAGCATAACCAATGGACACAGATACTGAGACGGTGGGGGCTTGCCTGGGGTGAAAATGGCTGGGGGGGGGTTAATTGGGGAAAAAGGAGACATATGTAAAACTTTAGACAATAAAAAGGGAGGGGGGACATCTGTAATACTTTCAACAATAAAGATTTAAAAATACATAAATAAATTTAAAAATGAAAAATAAATTAAAAAAAAAACAAAAAACTGATTCAATTGAATTGCTGTGATTTCCTTTTCACTGCTTCCTTGTATATGCACCTTTCCCACCCCTTAGAGGAAACTTAGGGCTGCCATGGCCTGGCTGGACGGCAGGGGCTGATGCCTCTGGACTTAAGAAGGGGAAAAAAAGCAAACACACTGTCCAGAGCATCCCTTTTTGCTTCCAGCAGCATATGTGCAAGGGGTCTTAAGTAACCATTTGAAAATTTGAGTGAATCTAGGTTAGAAAGCATGTAGTATGAACCTAGATAGATGCAGGTATCCAGAGTTCTGGGAGGAGAGCTTATGTATTAACCATGTCTTTTATTTTCTATGATCACATTTTGACATCATGGGGTCTTGTGTGCTGGAGAGAACACCCCTTCCAAGATTAGCTAATTTACAGAGATAACAAACAACTCCTCTGCAAGTTTTCCTTTCATATGCAAACCACCAATCCAGAGCCCACACTCCTATCCACTTTTCTATTAGTCTTTCACATGGGGGCTATTAGCCATATGTCCTATCACCCCAGAGCCAGGTAACAGACAAGCAGGGACTCCCTCATGCCCCAGAGGCCATTGAAATTATTTGAAACTAAAGGCCTAGTGCACAAAATTTGTGCACTCGGGAAGAGGGATCCCTCAGCCCAGCCCAAGATCTCTTGAACGAGAAGGAAAATGCTGGAAATGGCTGTGCACTGGCTTCAAAGCGAATTCTTCTGTTTATGAGGAAAAACTGGAAATCACTGTAGCATTTTCATTCAGTTGCTACAGATAAGCCATCTGGTTCTTCCACATTAAAGATCTCTGCCCCTGGTTTTTAATAAATGGGAATGAAAACTGATGGATTGGCTGCATTCTCATCAAAACTCTTTTGCTTATCAACCGAAGACAGGACCACACTTCCACAAAACGCTGCCAATTTCAGACTCCCGATCTCACTCTGCAGACAGCTCAGGAGATAACTAAAAATATTGAATCACATCAAGCAACAGTCTCGCTGTGCTTCTATTACTTAAAAGCTCTAGGGAGTGAGTTGTGAAAATCTCAAATCCGTTTTACAGTTGAAAGTCAACTGTAATACCTTCCTACTTGAAGGAAGCCAAGAACTAAATTTCACAAAAAGTGAACTCCACAAACTTCAGCTTTGTTGAAATCATGTCAAAACAAGGAGATGAAAATGCAAGTTCAGTCGCTGCCTGCTACCTCCCTGCCTTTTTCATTTTGCTCTAAGAGAACTTTGCAATGGGTGGTGCATTTGCTTTTTGGCCAGATTCCTTGTAACTTAACACCAATTGACTTCAGTCTGATTAATATGTGTGGTGTAGACAGCCAAGGGTTTTCTGAATCCATATGAGCAAATTTCCGTACTTCAAAAGATACCCCCGAACAGGAAGCGTTAGTGTCTCCAAATCCAGTGTGAGTTGATGGTTAAAATCACATGGCAGCTTCTACAAAAGTGACCTTGGCTGACAGCCATTTGACCCAACCTGCTGGAACCATTTGGCTTTGCCTGTTTCACTGATTAAATACTTCTTGTTTCAGGAAATCCTACTTCAGCTTTTGTTTACTTGGGAATTTCAGAGAAAATCTTTCCTTCCAAAAAACATGTCTGAGGCCTGCAGAGTCTGAACAAGAGGATACTTTGAAATCAGTCTTACAATTTTCCTCACCATAGACCACCGTGTCAGGGATGCCCCTCCTCAAGATCTGGCAAATTCAGAGGATGATGCTTGCAGTGCACAAGGAATTGATGGTCGCCCACTACGTCCCTGAGGAGGGGCCAACATCTCAGGAAGTTGTGTCCCAGATCAACCATTTCTGGAGTTGACAATTACTAGGTGGAGCTATGCAAGTTTGCCATTTTGATAGTTTAAATATGTCAAATAGCAGTTTCATATGTTTGGACCTGGTTCTACAGCATTCCCTCCATCTTACTAGTACTGTTTTCTGGATGAGTAGGTGGCCAGACAACCTGGTTTGCTTGGGACTGTCCCAATTTTAGCCCAGAAAAGCCACATCCAGGGAAACCCTTCTGTTTAGGGACAACTCGGGTGGTTGCTCACTCTCTTGAGATACCAGGTTCAAGGTTCCCAGCTTGGTATCCTGTATATAACCCCCTGCACCATTATGACTTCCCTATAAGGTTAAGTATAATTTTGGTCACTAGGTGTCAAACATCGTACCTGACTTCATCCAGTCCTCCAAATGCCCTTTGGAGGCTCAGAGGATTGATGTGGCTTCCCCAAGCTCTCCTGTATGGCGGGGGTGGAGCTCTCCCTGACTCTGAACCTCAGCACCTGTCCTGTGCCAGTCACTTCGCTGGGCCCTGGGATTAGAGTGGTCATGACACAGACCAGCCTTCCACCACCAGAAACAGGAAAACGCAAAGCAACTCCTGTTTAGTCTTTCGGTAGAATTCCTTTAAATGCAGAGCCTTGAACTTCTATCTCTTCCGGGGTTTGTGGACATGGAAGCAGCTCAGAGGTGCTCTGTTTCTGTGGGTTGGGTGTGTGGACAGAGTGAGTAGAGTTGGACCCTAGTTATAATGAAACCTCAAGGCTGAGTCCACTCTCACAGATAGGCAGAAGTTGTAAGACTGAGGTTCCACTCACCATCTGGATTGCTGGTCGGGCAGGCACTGGCCAAGCCCATTGGCCACAGCCAGGTGAGACCTGTGGAGTGAGACCCAGGCAGGAAAGTGTGGCACTGCTGAGCCCCACACTCAAATGTTCTGGATGGCCATGTGTGCTAATCTGTCCTTAGGATTCTCCCTGGGGTTTGCTGTTATTATGAACAGCTTTCCATGGGTGTTACTGGTATATAATATTTTACTGAAAAAGAAAACTTGTCGCAGCAATAAAACAATTCTTTCAAAGACAGCCAGCAACCTCCTGCCATTGGTTAGTGGCATTCCCCCACCTGGGGTTTGCTGTGGTCCCGAGCCCATGTGAGAAGCACAGCACAAAACAGGGAGCATCTCTGAGCGAAGTCCATTTTACTTGAAGATTTAAGGAATTTTCTCATATCTAGCAAAAGGTAGAGTGGAAAAGTCTCATAAATTCTTACTATAAAATATGCAGAATTAAGCATTTTAAAGTTACTTTAATGTTTACTACTGGGCAGAGTTAAACTTTGAGGAGCATAGACTAAATTAGTAAGTCATAGGAACTTGTGCTCACATGTCCTACAATTATCTTCTGAACTGGGCTTCATCCTAATATTTTCTGTAATTTTTTTCTTTTGTCATGGGAGTCGCCAAAAATGTGGAATCCATTTAATAGAGACAAGCTACTTTTAATCAAAAATTGTAAGGCAGTGTGAGTGATCAAACATATGATTACAATTTTCTGAACTGATTTTGGATACCAGGTTTTGAAAGCATTTTTTAATGTCTACATCATAGGAGAGGCTTGAATTAAACTACTTTATACTTCATAATCATTGTAGTTTTGTCTCTAACATTATGTAAATTGACATTGAATAAAATTCTCCTTAAACAACTATGATACGAGATTGATTACAAATGACTAATTATTGTCATAATTATTATGCAGGAGCATAAGGTATGATCTGCCTTAAAAAGAAAAGCATGGTTTGCAATTCAAATTGAATGGCTCAGAGTCATTAAGAAGCAGATGAGCAGAAGATATAAATCATTCTTTTAAAAAAAGGGGGGCCTATCTTTATTCCTATCTTGGATTCACTTGGTAGAAAGAATCATTTAGGGTTGAGTGTTAGCACTAAGTACAAAGTAGGAGTTGAGCAAGCCATTAAGTGCCTGGCATTTGGAAGCTTGAGTGCCAGAAACTACAGCCATCCCTCCTAAGGACAATGCAATTTTTGTGTCCAAAATAATGAGGAAGTTTCTGTGGTATTGAACAGTCTCTGTGGAGGAGGGCAGACTAAGTCAGCAGGTTCCTGCCTGATGTTAGAGAAGATGTTCTTTGCGTGGATTTATGCTTTTAAATGTCTTAGATTGTTTTCATGAGGTGTCCTTGACAAATAGGTTTTGTTTGCTTCTTTTCTCCCTTCTGTGTAAAGATTTTTATACTCTTTGAACCATCCTATGTGCTGAGATTATTGTCTTTGTTAGGAGAAAGTTCGTTGATAATATGTACCCTTACCATTTTCTCCATTGTAAAATGGCATTTTGTTGTGTTCTGTATTGAGCTTGAAGGGACAATGCTATTATGAAGCATTGTACAATTATCAGGAACTAAGCTAGAGTCAAGCTCACCAAGACAGAATTGTTATTTGAAATTCAAGCTATGGACATTTTTCTTTGATTTTTATGGATTTCACAATTTGTAAACAAACAACATATCAATACTTATCTTCTCAGTAAGAGATGACAAAGCTAATGAAACATTTCAACAGCTTTGAAGACTACATTCTTCCCCTTCCCACAGAGGCTATGGGTAGAATGTAAAACCCATTTTTGAGTATTAACTAGGAAGGAATCACTAGGTAGTACATTGGTATAGAGACATGTATTTGAAATAAGAAAACGTGAAGAATTATCTCCAATTCTAAAAGGTACTACTTCCTCCCCCAAAAGAGACTAGAATCATCCAAGATAGTTTTATCCTTGAGTTTCTATTGTTTTGCATGTGTATCCAGGGAATGAGACTAAATTAACAAGTGAAAGAAGTGAGCAGTGGAAGTGGGACTGGACTGTGACAGCTGCTTCTCTGTTTCTGCAACATTGACCACGACTCCAGACTGTCAACAGAAGCAGCTCTGGAAAACTGCTTTGCAGAGTAAGAGAATCTCCCCTTGAATCTAGGCTCTACCATGTATGGATTATATCAACTTGAGAAAGTTACTTAACTTCTTTGAGGCACATTCACCTCGTCCATAAAATAGGCTCCAACAATATGTTCCTTGAAGATTTTTTTGCGGGGAGGGGGGGGGGCGGGGAGAATGAAACCAGACAAAATTTGTAACACCCACCTGTTTTCAGACACATGATAGGCTCCCAGTATTAGAGATTATTATTGTACAACTGCGTCAACCTCTAAGGTACAAACCCTGATGCTGACCCACAGAAACCCCTACAGAAACATTCTTAACTTTTAAAACTTCTTTTTATTAATCAATCCAACAGTTATTTATAACTGATACTTGACATATGTAATTTAAATGTTCAAAAATCTTAAATTTATCTTGCTGTTAAAATAAAAATAACAACCGTGACAGTAATTAAAAAATAATAGGTAAGTCCCTAGCTGGTTTGGTTCAGTGGATAGAGCATTGGCCTGTGGACTGAAGGGTCATAGGTTTGATTCCACTCAAGGCCACATGCCCAGGTTGCGGGCTCAATCCCCAGAAGGGGGCATGCAGGAGGCAGCCAATCAATGAGTCTCTCTCATCATTGATGTTTCTGTCTTTCTCTCCCTCTCCCTTCCTCTCTGAAATCAATAAAAATATATTAAAAAATAATAATAATAGGTAAGCACTGTCCTCTGGTTGACTTTGGTTAGCTTTAAGGGGTGTGAGTGTCATATAACGTTTGTATTAATCCTTATCAATTCCTCCATGTACTAGTCTTGTTCCACTCAGAAGAGAGAAAACACACAGAAATTTGAACACGGAACGTTTAAGGGTCAGAATATTAACTGTAACAGGGATTGGAGTCAAGCGACCTGAGAGCAAGAAGCACAGAGCACTCTACAGATTACAGGAACAGCAGCGCAAAGCAGCAGCCTCCACGGTTAGGTTAGGGCTGCAATGCTCTCCCAGGCAGGACTGAGGTGGAGAATGCCCTGGGGAGGGCACAGCCCTGGCTCACTGAACGGCAAAGCCATAGCAGTGCCACAGTGGTGGAACTTGCTGGCAATTCCTTCTCTCAGGTGCTGCAGAGAGCTGTTTGTGGGGACATCTCTGAGCCTCCGCTGCAGAACTGCCTCGAGGGCACTGCTAGGGAAGCTGCTGGGTGTTGCTGGTTACCCTGTGGGAGCCAGCCAGAAGCAGGGAGTGAAACTCTCCTGTAATGTTGCTCCAGAGGCCTTATCTACCAGCTGGCAAAGGAAAAACTAAAGTGGCCCAGATCCATTTGCACAGAGCATGCAAAAGAGTGACTTTGGAGCTGACGGCCAGTGAGGGGACAGCTTCACTATCAGAGAAAGACCTTTCCAGAAACACAGATGGAACGCAAATGGCAGGCCTCAAGGACTGAGAGAACCTAATTACACAGCGAGAGAGCTTACCCCTCTCATTGTAGAGCTGGACGGCCTGGTTTTCAGGACTTTATGCACTTGTTTTCCTTAGAAAGGCCTTGGATGGTGAAGCTTGAATGGAGGGACACTGAGAACGAATTCATGAAACTCGCATTATGGCTATAAAAATATTGTCATTCATCACGCTATCTAGGGTATTCAAATAAAGTCTGTGTAGAACTTTCTGGTAGTGTTTCTTTAAAGAGGTGATACCTGATCCACTGTTAGTGCTTGTGTAACTGATGAGATTTGGAGGTTTAAAAGAAGAAATTAACCAAGATTAGAGGTTTAGGAAGGAAACACAAAGAGACTAATACAACCATCAATAATCTACGTATACTTCCCCTGATGGGACATAAGTTTTGCCCTGAGCTTTCTTTCCAGCAGCCTTGTGAATTAATTGATGTTTGATTGATTGCAAACAACTGCAATTATTAGCTACGTTGAATTAACTGGGAGCCAATGCTTGGGTTACTTGTTCAGGACTATGTCTGCACAGGGACCGTGTGTGTATGAATTTAGTACAGGAAACTTCAGAAGACTAACATTTCTAAAATCACTTAGGCTTTTTTTTGGTCTAATAATTGGTTGCTTAGGTAAGAAGTTGTTAGTAGGTATCTAAGGCATTATATCTTACTGAACAAATTCTACTTATAATAAAAGATGAGAAATATCATTGAAAGAGAGGAGAAATAAAAAGAAAACGAACTGAAAGATTACCTTTGCGCTTACATTTGAGCTGTTGAAGTCTGGTGAGGGGGACATAAACGTCTTGCAGGCATCATGCCCGCACTGAGCCTGTAGGTGCATTGTTTTACATTTCTTCTTCCTGTAAACAAAAACAGAAATGCCTTGCAAAATCGGCTTAAGTTACACTTACCGCAGAGATAGCAAGGAGAGCTCACTAACAAGAAAGTTTAGTATGGCAACATCTTGTTCATATCAAAGAATCTCATGGAATAGTGAATAAAATGTATGTTTCAGTAGCTATTTACTCCTTTTGATCATGAGGAGTTTAGAGTGGCTGGGTTTGTCATATTTGCTAGTAATAGCTGTGCTTCCAATTTGATCTTTCTGATTATTTTTGTCAGTTATTAAACAAATGAATTCCTTTTATAAAGAAAATGTGCAACATAATCCAAGAAATATTTCTGGGTTCTCAGTGGCTCAGTCCTCCATCCCCTTACTCATGGGATATGGATAAAGGAACTTATGCATATTAGAAAGGACACATAAGCAATTAAAACCAGTGTATGTCAAATAAATGTAAATTCCAAATTAGTCAGAATCTCCAAAATAGTTCATGATCATGGCCATTCCCAAAGCAGTGTTGAGGTTATATTGAGAGGTCTTATTCTGACAGTTATGGCTGACCTCAGTAGGTACACAGGCCTTTGGAGCTGGGATGACTTTTTCAGAAGATAGATTCAAATACTTGTACTTAAATCTAGAGACTAACAAAGAAAATGTCAACTAATTTCACAAGAGATTATCATTTGAATGGTCTGTTAGTAAAAACAAAGGAGCATTGTTCCTCTCAAAGAAGAAGGCTGAAAAGATAATAAGACACCAGTAGAATACCAACACTCTGTTGGGGAAAAGACAGGGGAGCTCCTAAAATTCATAGAAATGAAGAGCAGCACAGAGACCCGGACAGTGGGTAGTACTGATTGGTGAGATGACTACTAATGTCGATGAACAGCAGTTTAAATGTAAACAGTTCCAAACATTCCATGGGATGATGTAAGGAATCAGAAACTGACACCGTTGGTATTCCCTTTCATATTGAAAACTAGGGGCCCGGTGCACAAAAATTTGTGCACTCGGGGTGGAGGGAGTCCTTCAGCCCGGCCTGTGCCCTCTGACAGTCTGGGACCCCTCAGTGGATGTCCTATGATGGCCCCAGTCTGCCAGGCACCTTGTGTGTGTATATGAGTGTGTGTGTGTGACCACTGGGGACCTGCCCCCAGCCGCATCTGAGGCTCGGAGC
>PVJC01038971.1:0-16498 GCA_004026665.1 Murina feae | reverse complement strand
ACTCAAATCTAGAATTAAAAGGAAAGGATAAAAACTCCAGGCTTGCAGTTGGTCTTCCTAGGTGTGTGTCAGCTGCCAGGGAGATATCTTGACACTCACAGAATGAATGCTCCATTGGGTCTCCTGAACAATGTGGTAAAAGTATGGTACTGGAGACCAGAGGACCATGGGAATTTAAAAAGATATCATTTTGTCTGATGCACCAAACCTGAGAATCAGTGATGTTAGAGCTTTATCTCTGGAGCCCAGGCTAACCCCAAAGTCAAAAAAGCCTCATGCCAGATTGAGTTGCCTTACACTTTTTCCAAAAGTTTTAAGCATATTCATTATAATCTATATTGCTTGTAGACAGTGTACCACACTGGTTAAGAACAGACTTTTGTGTCATCCACAGTGGGATTTGAAATCTGTGCTGTGCTGTTGTTTATCTTTGTCACCCTGGGAGAGTCATTTTGCCCCTCAGCTTCAATTATATTTTCATCTAAAAAAGTAAAATTATGAATACTAATTTCTCTTTAGGGTTTTGGGGATGGTGATATCCTATCTAATAAAGAGAGAATATGCTAATTGACCCTCATGCCATCACAAAGATGGCAGCGCCCACAGCCAATAAGGAGGTAATATGTTAATTGACTACCCAACCCTCAAAGATAGCGGCGCCCATAGCCAATAAGAAGGCAATATGCTAATTGACTGCCCCATCCTCAAAAATGGAGGTGCCCACAGCCACAAGAAGTCAGCAGGGGAGGGCACTTGTGGGCAATCAAGGCCAGCAGGGGAGGGTAGTTAGGAGCAACCAGATTGGCAGGGGAGGGCAGTTGGGGGCGACTGGGCCAACAGGAGAGTGCAGTTAGAGGCAATTGGGCCAGCAGGGGAGGACATATAGGGGCAACCAGGCTGGCAGGGGAATGATTAGGAGGTGATCAGGCTGGCAGCAGAAGCAGTTAGGGGCAACCAGACAGGCAGGTAGGTGATCAGTTGGGAACCAGCAGTCCCGGATTGTGAGAGGGGTGTCTGACTGCTGGTTTGTCTCTGGAGCCAAGGAGGGGTCTCAGATTGGGGAGGGTGCAGGCTGGGCTGAGGGATACCCCCCACCCCCACTGCACGAATTTCATGCACTGGGCCTCTAGTCTGATATAACCTATTTAGAGGACTTGGTGCAGAAGAATAGCCCCTCATACATAACTTTTCCATTCACTTCCTTCCCCATCCTTGAAGACCATGTATAAATTTTCAGGCATCTTTATTGGTCATTAAGTAGTTCTAATGGCCAAAGTGGATTGGGGATTTCTATGTTTTATCCTGTCTGCTAGTTGAGACAAGCCAGAATAAGCCACAGAACTCCCTAACCAATTCCACTTTTAGACATGCAAACTACTAAGCACGTTTTGCTTTCCTTGGAGAAAAGGCACAGGTAACATATGAGGGTGTTGAAATAACACCATGCCCACCATCTTCCAAAGCAGCTAATTTAAAATCATTTGCAATCTGGGAGAATCTGTCTCAATATCTTCTTGTAAGAACCTGCAGCTAACTGTTTCTTGAAAGGTTTCAAGAGAATAGGATTTTATCCAAGACTTGTGACAGTGGTAACTTAGAACAAGGCTACAGAGATCTAATTAAAAAGGTGATTTCCTAACATATGGAGCTCCTCTGTGAAATCAAGAGAATGTGCTGAGCTGGGGGAGATGCTGACCCTGTAAATTCTTATGACATTAGGCTTAAATTTTAACTGCTAAACACCTTTCAAATATTTAACTCTCCTCAAGTAAACGAACTCCCTGGAAAGCTCTGTTTGTTGACTTTTATCCCAGTTGGACTGACTTCGGGGACTGTATCACTGAGACCTGTGCATTAAGTGGTACATATGTTGAATAAACAGCCAGACAGCTACCAACTGTCAAGTTGCTTAACCAGAGTATTAAAAAGAGCACATATGCCATGGTGAAAGCAAAGGAAAAACAAAGGTTCATAATAGAAGTAGGAAATGGTTCAGGTAAAATGCAACTGCATGCTTATGTACGGAGTTATTTTTGTAAATATCATAAAAGATATTTTTGGAGGAGAAATCATAATCTTGAAATGATCTCAAATGTAGCATTAGAGGCAGTACTTCCTCTGGTGGCTCATAATTCATTAGTAAGTTAATAAATTGGAAGGGGGACCAGCCGTATTAATATAAGCTAAGGCTGGAAATGTGCTCAGTAAGGAAGCACAGGTTTGATTTTCTCACAAGCAGCAGATGGAAATAAAGGGACAGGTTGTTCTTTACAGGTATGGATGAAACAAGAGAACATAGCAGCTTTTCTGACAGGAAAGTTGGAAGTACTTATAGATAATTTTCACATTTGTTGCCACCAGCATTGCTCTCTTTGATTCTATGGTAAAACAACATTGACTGTGCATCCCAGGTGGCCAGCTGCTGAGCAGAAAGAATCCTGGTTACCAGCAATTGATTTGCATAGATACACAGGTACCTTGTTATTTGAAAGTGTCTTGGTATTATTTTGATAGGAAAATGGATTCCTGATTTCCTTGCAATCATAGGAGTTTCACTTAAGGTGCACTGAAAACCTCAACAATCAGGGAAGCGGGTGGAGATAGCAATCTGGCAGACAAAGATGAGTAGAGAAGTTTTAATAATTTCATAATTTTGCCTTGACCAGACACATATTGAAATACCTCTGCATTCACCCTGGCCAGTTTGGTCCAGTGGATAGAGCATCAGCCTGCAGACTGAAGGTCCCAGGAGCACATATGCCTGGGTTGAAGGCTTGATCCTTAGTGGGGGGTGTGCAGGAGCAGCTGATCAATGATTCTCTCTCATCATTGATATTTCTCTCTCGCTACCTTCCTCTCCTGAAATCAATAAAAATATATTTAAAAAATCTCTGCATTCAAAGAGCCTATGGTGTAAGAAATAAGAGAGTTGATGCGATCAAAAGTAGGATAAAGATGTATATTTCATCATGAAACAGATGGATTTTAGAGATTCTGTAAAGAAAAAGTGGTAGAATTTGGCACAGTTTGAATGTTTGAATATAGAAAGAATATTGCGTCATAGATTTTCCCATTTGAAACTATAGTAAATTTATATTCACCTCTCTTATTTTCTCTCCTTTTTTCTTGAAGCCACACATTTCTTGACCTTCTTCCATCATTCCACAATGTTTAAGACTTTCTAAACTGTATGGACTTCAAAAGTTAGGCTTCCTAAAAAGGCTTTGTAGTATAAAATAGAATTCCTCATAGACTCTGAAATGTTTCTGTTGGTGGTATTTCAATATATACCAGGGACCTTTGAAGCTCTGGACTTCACGGATACATTTTATATTCTACTTATTTGCCTCCAAAGGTAACAGATCATGGCACAAAAACATATAAATTAATTAGTTTTTGTGAGAGGGCCCCTGCCACCGTTAGTAGTTGTTAAAAATGTAGCGGGTGACTGAAATCAAGTTCCAGCTGGGATTGGGGTGTGTGTTTTGGTTCACAGTAAAAGAATATATATGGTGTAGTCAGTGTGTGGTGGAGTTACATTGACTTGTAAACCATAAGTAAGATTACATGGTAAGGATGAGACTATCTGGACCCTTTCCAGTGGCTTCTCTAAACCATTGGATTTAGCAGATTTACATTTAGAATTGCAGAGAATGATTGGGAGGTGTGATATATTGCAATGAATGACATGTGTGAAGGTTAAAGATACAGTGACAGGAGTAGGAGCCCTGACAATCAAGCTGCAATGCCCTTTCCTTATGCCAGGGCTGCAGAGAGAAAGACAATGAGATAGAGAATATGTATCAGTAAGGGCACTGCTTATGGCTTTTTCCTCTTTTTCAGGACTTGGTTCTAATATATTTTAATTTTCAAATTTCTTTTGTAAATGAAACTCTGTAAACTTTTAATAATATTTACCCATAAAAATAAGGGTTAGGACAAGGAAAAGCTAACGATAGGAATGACCTCAGGCATTTTTCATTTTAATTTGAAATTAAACAAGTATGTCAAAATAACAAGTACGCACCAGGGGATGAAGACCACATGCTGTCCTGTAGGCCACTCTCATACCTCTTCAGGTCCTTGAAGTGCCCTTCTAGCATGCATCATTAAGAGGATATTCTCTGCCTCATGAAATTCTCCAAAATAGTGGTTTTTGTTTGTGGCTATTTTGCCTTTGTTATTTTTTCTCCGTAACAGTGGGTATTGCACATCCTGAATCTGTGTCCTAGTTCTTCCATAGATCTGACTACCTATCTTTCCATGCTCTATTTCGTGAGGGAGAATGACACTCAATTCATGGGTAGCTTGAGAATTCACACTGCTGCATTACTTTTCAGAGAACACAGAGACATTTTTCCAGCTAGAAATATTCTTTGGAAATCTTTGGGGGTATCCCTATTGCTATATTGATACATCACATGTACTTTGCCAAAATCAGGCAGGGATATTTCCATTTCCGTTTCCTCTCTTTCAGCCACTCCCTCTTTCAGCTCTCCAAACTATAAACACTGAACACAGGTTCTGGGTTTGAGGCAGGAATGGTCTAACCACCTGGAAGTCTAGCCTCCTCCATTCATTTTCAAAACAGCGTCACAAAAAATGTGCCACTCTTGCTTGCTCCACACAAGCACCGGGTTTCCTGGTTCTCAGATAGTTTTACAGACCGTTTTTCTACATATTCGAGCTGTCAGCTATTGTTCCTTTTTATAATCCAGAAGAATATGCTAATCGTACTGACATAATGCAATATGCTTAAGAACATGCCACTCAAAAAATGTGGCTCTCAGGAGAATTCCACCTTCAAGAAACTTCATCTATAAGGAAATATCCCCTTTGAAACAAAGTCAATTCTTTGTAATAACATTGGAGAGGCTAAAATGTGATTTATAGCATACCACAACACACTATAGTCAAATTATGTAACTTTTATAAAAACTTAGATTTGGATTGAATTTAAATAGGTGGTTAAGAGAGAAAGAGACAGAGAAATCAGATGACTTACAACTAAAATTCTCTAAGAAACGACAGGGTAGATAGATAATGCATAGATTTCAAAGAAAATTACTATTTCATGCTATTAAGTATTAAACACCTAATTTCTATAGAAATCTCTATTTTTTCCACATATTAAGTCAACAAACTAAAAATGTCTTCTGTGGATATTTTTATAATAATATTTTCCGTTATAAAAAAGGCTTGCCAGACACTACCATCTGCCGTGTAGACTGACAGTGTATGAATCTGATGTCTTTCTGTACTTCCTATCTTATATAATTGGAGGTTTCAGCTCAGAATGATGCTTTATTTCTACCTAAGGACAATCCAGTTTAAGTTCCCTTTGAATATTTTAATCATTTTCCTGCTATGCACTGATAAGACCAGTACTCTGTATAGTTAAATGCTATAAATGTGTCTATTGAGAGGGTGTTAAAAATTCTCTTCTGTGCTTCTGGCCCTCATCCAGAATTCCATAATACCTTCTGAAATGACTCAGAAAACATAATGCATTATAATTGATAAATGTTTTATTTGTGCTTACTTTATTTTGGAAATTTGAAATACCCGGAATGTCTGGCTACGTCAACCTGGTTTGTTTGTTTTTAAGATGAGAAAAATTGTGAATTGTTTATGTAAAGATATTTGTCTACCATGCTTTAAAAAGATTTCAAAGACACTATAAAAGTATTTAATCAGACATTTGTGTATGTGTGTGTGTGTGGGGGGGTGTTTATAGGTGTACATATAACCATCCCAGTCCTAGTCAACAAGACAAGATTACTGAATCATTTCTGTATTTATTTATTTAAAATAACAACACTGTTTTTAATAAGAGAAATTCTTGTAGTTAAAACTTGTTAATTGGAGATAATGTCTGTGTAACTGAACATTGTCAAAGGGTAATGACCTCCTGCTGCTAAGCTCTGGAAATGTTGACTGGGAGCCAACACATTTGTTTTCAAAGCTGGAGACATGGGTCCTTTGACATGATGATATTAAAATGGCTTCATTTTTGTTGCACTGCGTAATAGAAATTTTATCATGGGAGGCTGTATTATCAATGTGCTCCCATTTTATGTCTCCAAATATCTTTGCAGGTTGTGTTTTCACTGCTATTTAATGTACCAATTAGCATGTTAGCTGCTGATGAGTGGCTGTTCTCATCACTGTACAGAGAGTTCAGTTTATTCTCGGGGTTGCTAAAAAAGATC
The DNA here is from genome assembly GCA_004026665.1 of Murina feae. Lineage (NCBI taxonomy): Eukaryota > Metazoa > Chordata > Mammalia > Chiroptera > Vespertilionidae > Murina > Murina feae. The sequence continues at coordinate 10,286 of PVJC01038971.1, read as the reverse complement.
AAAATGAGTTAGTATTCTTTAAGGTATGCCACTCAATATAACAAATGATCAATACTCTATAATTTATTATAATTGAGAAAATGGGCTGGGAAATTAACATGAAATAGTGAAAAGGGTCCCTTACTTTTTATTTTATTTTTTAAATTTTATTTTATTGTTTAAAGTATTACAAACAGTACATATGACTCCTTTTTTTTCCCATTGACCTTCCCTCAGCCTCTCCTAGCCCCCGGCACATGCCCTCACCCCGCTTTCCCAAAGTCTTGTGTCCATTAGTTATGCTGATATGCATGCATATAAGTCCTTTGATTGATCTCTTGCCTGCTCCCCCAACAACACTCCCCAGCCTCCCTGCTGTACTTTAACAGTCTGTTCGATGCTTCTCTGCCTCTGTATCTTTCTTTTTGTTCATCAGGTTATAATGTTCTTTATTATGCATAAATGAGTGAGTTCATGTGGTATTTTTCTTTCACTGCCTAGCTTATTTCACTTAGCATAATGCTCTTTACTTCCACCCATGCGACTGCAAATGGTAAGAACTCCTTCCTTTTTACAGCAGCATAGTAGTCCATTGTGTAGATGTACCATAGTTTTCTTATCCACTCATCTGCTGATGGGCACTTAGGCTGATTCCAAATCTGAGCTATTGTAAATTGTGCTGCTATGAACATAGGATGCATATATCATTTCTGATTGGTGTTTCTATTTTCTTGGGATATATTCCTAGAAGTGGTATTACTGGGTCAAAATGGCAGTTCCATTTTCTCAAATTTTGAGAAAATGGTATACTGTTTTCTACAATGACTGCATCAGTCTGCATTCCCACCAGCAGTGCATAAGGGTTCCTTTTTCTCTACATTCTTTCAAGCACTTGTCGTTTGTTGATTTGTTGAAGATAGCCATTCTGATAGGTATAACGTGGTACCTCACTGTTGTTTTGATTTGCATCTCTCAGATGATAAGTGACTTTGAGCATATTTTCATGTGTCTCTTGGCTTTCTGAATGTCCTCTTTTGAGAAGTGTCTGTTTAGGTTTTCTGCCCATATTTTGATTGGATTGTTTATCTTCTTTTTTGTTGAGTTGCATGAGTTCCCTGTTAATGTTAGAGATTAAACCCTTATCAGAGATAACGTTGGCAAATATGTTCTCCCATGCAGTTTTCTTGTTTTGTTGATGGTTTCTTTTGCTGTGGAGAAGCTTTTTATTTTGATGCAGTCCCATTTGTTTATTTTCTCTTAGTCTCTCTTGGCCTAGGATCTGTGTCTATAAAGATATTGCAGTGACATATGTCTGCAATTTTGCTACCTGTGGAGTCTTGTAGGATTTTTATGGTTTCCTGTCTTCCATTTAAGTCTTTTAGCCATTCTGAGTTTGTTTTTGTGTATGGTGTAAGATGGTGATCTAGTTTCATTTTTTTTTTTGCATGTATCTGACCAAATTTCCCAGCACCATTTATTAAAGAGGTTGTTTTGACTCCATTGTATGCTCTTGCCTCCTTTGTCAAATATTAATTGAGTATAGTGGTTTGGGTCGATTTCTGGGTTCTCTGTTCTATTCTATTGGTCTATATGTCTGTTCTTGTGCCAGTACCAGGCAGTTTTAAGAACCATGGCTTGGTAACTTAGTTTAATGTCTGGTATTGTGATCCCTCCAACTTTGACAACTTTGTTCTTCTTTCTCAGGACAGCTGTGGTTATTGGAGGTCTTTTTTTTTAAATTCTGGATGAATTTTTGGAGAATTTGTTCTAGATCTTTGAAATATGCCATTGGTATTTAATAGGTGTTGCATTGAAGCTATAGATTGCTTTGGGTAGTATGGACATTTTAATTATGTTGATTCTACCAATTCATGAACATGCTATGTTCTTCCATTTGTTTATGTCATCCTCTATCTCTTTTTTCAATGTCCTGTAGTTTTCTGAGTACAGGTCTTTTACATCTTAGTTAAGTTTATTCCTAGGTATCTTAATTTTTTTGGTGCAGTGGTAAATGCAATTATTTTTTTTTTCATTTCTCTTTCTGTGAGTTCATTATTGGTGTATAAAAAGTCCATAGATTTCTGGGTGTTAATTTTATATCCTGCTACATTGCCAAATTCATTTATTAGGTCTAGTAGTTTTTTGATGGAGACTTTGGGATTTTCTATGTATAGTATCATGTCATTTGCAAATAAGGACAGTTTTACTTCTTTTCCAATTTGGATGCCTTTTATTTCTTCTTCTTGTCTGATTGCTTTGGCTAGTATTTCTTTTACTATGTCGAACAGGAGTGGTGAAAGTGGGCATCCTTGTCTTGTTCCTGTTCTTAGGGGAAATGGGTTTAGTTTTTGCCCATTGAGTATGATGTTGGTTGTAGGTTTCTCATATAGGGCTTTTATTGTGTTGAGATATGATCCCCTGATTCCCTCTTTGCTGAGAGTTTTTATCAAGAAAGTGTGTTAGATTTTATCAAATGCTTTTTCTGCATGAATTGATATAATTATGTGATTTTTGTCTTTCAGTTTGTTTATGTGATGTATTACATTTATTAATTTGTGAGTATTGTACCATCCTTGCATCCCTGATATAAATCCCACTTGGTCAAGGTGTATGATCTTCCTAATGTATTGCTGAATCTGATTTGCTAGAATTTTGTTGAGGATTTTTGCATCTATGTTCATCAAGGATATTGGCCTGTAATTCTCTTTCTTTGTAGTGTCTTTATCTGGTTTTGGGATTAGGGTGATGCTGGCTTCATAGAAAAAGCTTGGAAGTGTGCCTTCCACTTATATTTTTTGGAATAGTCTGAAGAGGATAGGTTTTAGTTCTTTGAATGCTTGGTGGAACTCCCCTGTAAAGCTGTCTGGACCAGGGGTTTTGTTTGCTGGAAGATTTTTGATCACTGTTTCAATTTCTTTGGTAGTTATTGGCCTATTGAGGTTTTTTGATTCTTCTTGGTTGAGTTTTGGGAGCTTGTATTTTTCTAAGAATATGTCCATTTCATCTAGGTTGTCCTTTTTGTTGGAATAGAGTTGTTCATAATATTTTTTCATAATCATTTGTATTTCTGTGAGATCAGTTGGTATTTTACCTCTTTCATTTCTGATTTTGTTTATTTATGTCCTCTCTCTTTGCTTCTTGGTGAGCATGGCTGTTGGTTCATCAATCTTGTTTATCCTTTCAAAGAACCAGCTCTTGGTTTTGTATTTTTTTTTTGGTCTCTATTTCATTTATCTCCACTCTGATTTTTATTATTTCCTTCCTTCTGCTTATACTGGACTTTTGCTCTTGCTCTCTTTCTAACCCTTTGAGTTGTAGGGTTAAGTAATTTATTATCATTCTTTCTTGTTTTTTTGTAGTAGGCGTGTAGACTATGAACTTCCCTCTCACGACTGCTTTCACTGTGTCCCATAGGTTTTGGATTGTTCTGTTTTCATTGTTGTTTGTTGCCATGATATTTTTTATTTCTCCTTTGATCTCTCTAGTAACCCAGTCATTGTTTAATAGCATGCTATTTAGTCTCTGTGTGTTTGATTTTTTTGGATTGTTTTTCATTGTAGTTGATTTCTAATTTTATGCCATTGTAATCTAAGAGATGCTTGATATGATTTCTATCTTCTTGAATTTTAAGAAACTTTGCCTGAGACCCAATATATGGTCTATCTTTGAAAACAATCCATGTGCACTTGAGAAGAATATATATTGTATGGCTTTGAGGTGAAGTGTTCTGAAATTGTCAATTAATTCCATCTGACCTATTGAGTCATTTAGGATTGATGTTTCTTTGCTGATTTTTTGGTTAGAGGATTTGTCCAATGGTGATAGTGGGGTATAAAAGTCCCTTACTATGACTGTATTTCAGTCAGTCTCTCCCTTTATATACTCCAGAAGTTTTTTTATGTATTTGGGTGCTTCTGTATTGGGTGCATATATGTTTACAAGAGTTATTTCTTCTTGTTGGATTGCTCCCTTTAGTATTATGAAGTGGCCTTCCTTTTCTCTTGTTATATCCTTCACTTTGAGATCTAATTTATCAGATATAAGTATTGCTACTCCAGCTTTTTTTAAAAATTTGCATTCTCCTGAAAAACCTTTTTCCATCCCTTCACCATCAGTCTGTGTGAGTCCTTTTTTCTGAGGTGGTTTTCCTGTAGTCAGCAGATATATGAGTCATGTTTTCTTATCCACTCAGCTACCCTATGTCTTTTGATTGGGGCATTTAATCCATTTACATTTAAAGTTATTATTGATAGGTACTCATTTGTCACCATTTTCATTCTTTATGCCTGTGTTCCTTCTTCACTTCCTGTTTCTTCTTTTTACAGCAGACCCTTTAGCATTTCTTGCATTACTGATTTGGTGGTAATAAACTCCCTTAGTCCTTTTTTGTCTGTGAAGCTCCTCATTTCACCCTCAATTTTGATTGATAGCCTTGCTGGGTACAGTATTCTTGGATTCAGACCTTTCCTTTGCATGACTTTGTATATTTCATTCCATTCCTTTCTGGCCTGATGTGTTTCTGTTAAGAAGTCAGTTGCTAGTCTGATGGGGTATCCTTTTTAGGTAACTTTCTGTCTCTCTTTGGCCACTTTTAAGATTCTTACTTTGTTGTTGGTGTTTGCCAATTTAATTTTAATATGTCTTCATGTAGGCCTTTTGGAATTCATGTTGTTCAGGAGTCTGTGAGCTTCTTGGATTTGTGTGAGTTTTTTGTTTCCTATATCCAGGAAGTTTTCTGTCATTATTTCTTCAAACAGGTTTTCTAGTCCTTGCTCAGTTTCCTCTCCTTCTGGCTCCCTTATGATGCGGATGTTGTTTTATTTTGTGTTGTCCCAAAGTTCCCTTGGCTCTCCTCCTGTTTTAAAAATTTTTTTCTAGATGCTGCTCTGCTGGGTATTTTTTCCTACCTTGACTTCTAGCTCACTGATGTGGTCCTCTGCTTCTTCTAGTCTACTGTTAATGCTCTCAATTGAGTTCTTTATAGCAGTGATGTCATTTTTCATTTCTTCTTGGTTCTTCTTCATTTTCTCTTGGTTCTTACACATATTGTTGAATTTGTCTTCCATTCTTTTCAGCAACCTTATGACCATGTCCCTGAATTCTTTCTCTCACATATTGCTTACCTCCTTTTCATTTACTCCCTTTTCTGATGATGCCTTCTTTTCTTTCATATGAGGGCTGTTTCTTTGTCTCCCCATAATCTCTCTTCTTGGGGTGTCTGGTTATGTAGTTCTCTCTCCTTTCCCTAGGCAAAATCTGACCTTTCTGTGAGAAGGCACAGAGCTCCTCCGAGTCCATGTATTCATGCTGCTTGAGATCTGGTGTTTGTGGTTTTGCAGCTGGTCCCTGGTTTTTGTGTTTGCAGATCCTGGGATGTATAGGCTTCTGATAATAGCCACTCTCCCCTTCAAGATGGTGCAGTCTCCATGGCAGAGCCAGTGGCTCCAGGAGAGATCTCAGCAGCAGTGGAGATTGCCTAGGCAGGGGAGACCAGTCCAGCAGTCCCCAGCAGTCACTTGGAGTGTAGCTGTCCCTCACCCACAAAAATATACTCCCTGTACGTTCACAGACTCTCCTTTCATTCTTTCACTCACACACCATCTTGCAGTCTGCCTTCCCGTTGGCAGCCATCTTTCCAAATTCTTATGTACTATATTTGGCCAATGTCTAAAATTTATTTGGCTAATATATAAAATTTTACTTAAATTACTTTTCTTCTGGGATTAATTGAAATTTCTTTCAGTAAGAATGCAAGATCTAAGGACTGGTTTCCTTATAGGATCAGGTGCATTTCCAGATAGGGGTTCACCCTGAGATGAGATCTTAGAATATTAAGTATCTATAAAGTGAGAATGAGAAGTGCTGAAAACCCACTGTACCTCCATTTCCTCATTCTTCAGAGGCCTCCTGTGTTATGACTACTGAGCCACTTGCATCATGATTGTGTGTAATGGACAATTTCAGTATTCTCTTTCTGGCTATCACAGGATGCTTTTGGTTACATTTTAAAAATATCTAGATTAGTGTCCTGGTTCCATCCTCAACAATTTTGATTAAACTATTTTAGTATTGGTCCTGGCATCAATATATTTTTTAAAAGTTCCACAGGTGATTCTAATTATGCAGCCAGAGTGTGTGTGCCTTTGAGTCACTTGGAGGACTTATTGAAAGACAGCATGCTGTGCCCCACCCCTCACCTATTTACACCAAAGAGCTTTTGATCCACTGAATCTGGGAAGGTGCTGGTAATTTGCATCTCACTTAAACTTATTTGCTAATAGTGCTTAACACAGTGTGTGGTCCAAAGTAGGCATTCAATAAATGGGAGCTATTTCATCATTATTTTGTCATCAGGAATAATTCAATAATAATCAGTGATATATTTTCCCTACAGAGCTATGAGAATACATTTTGTAAATTACTAGGTATGCAGGAACAGCATAGAGAAATTACTAAGTGTCAGACTCTGGAATTATGTTGCTTGTTCTCCATTCCAACCCTACCCCTTATTGCTGTTGCTGCACTCAAAGGTATGGTAAGCCATTTAGATGATACAATTTAACTCATTTTTTTATAAATTCCTGATGACTTTGAAAGAAAAATGTAAAAATTAAATACAACTAGGATAAACTAGGGCAATGTTAGGTGGGTTTTCCTATTAAATGTCACTTTGTTGTAGTTGTTACACTGGTCTCTGATTCCTTTCTGGTTTTTCATTTCTTTAGTTTACATAGAATATTTATATTCCTAAACACATCACATTTAAAAACAATTTTATAATGAATACTAATTGAACATTAAGTAACCTCCAGGACTCAATTTAAATGCTGTATACTTGTCATCTCATTTAATCTTCACCTTGAAACAATTTTTTTTTATTATCATAAACTATAATTACTTTCTTAAAAATCACACAGCTAATAGGGGTTAGGGATGGAATTGGAGCACAAGCAACCTGACTCCAGAGCCTGACACTTAGTAATTTCTCTGTGCTGTTCCTGCATACCTAGTAATTTACAAAATGTATCCTCATAACTCTGTAGGGAAAATATATCACTGATTATTATTGAATTATTCCTGATGACAAAATAATGATGAAATAGCTCCCATTTATTGAATGCCTACTTTGGACCACACACTGTGTTAAGCACTATTAGCAAATGAGTTTAAGTGATGAGACAATTAAATGATGAAATTAGGGTTTAAATTTAGGCATTTGGGTGGGTTTTGGAGTGCCTGTCCCCAAATGGAGCTATTTAGGTTTGTAATAACATTCTAGTTTCTGGTCCAAAATTCTGAGGAAATTTAGCTACACTTCCACCAGCATCCCTAATTCTGGTAAATTTATTTTTTGCTTATGCGTGTCTGATATGATTTCCATTACAATAAAAAAAAATTCCTTGACTAAAAAAGGTGGATATTCTGCTGGGAATATGAGGTCCCTGACATTTGGAGATTTGGAGAGTTGAAATGACTAAACTAAGATCTCCCAATCTGTAAACAACAGACCAGAACAAAGAATAGAACCAAAAGTACTCATGACTTTTAAGCTTGTTTTCTTTTTGTTGCAACAATGCAGTCCTCATTTATGGTTTTGCACCTTTCCTTAGATCACCTGCAAGACGATGTGTGAGATCACTACATAGACCATAAATTCCAAAAAATTATTTTCATACAGCATTTCTGAGAGCTGGCCCAATTAGTCTTCCAAGCAGAAAGGCAGAAGAATTGCAGCTCGTGTGCTTCAAGAGCCGCGCACAGCCCTTCGAGAGCCATTGTCCGGGCCCCACAAGGTGGTGGTTGGAAATAAATGAGATAACAGATGCAAAGTGCCTGGCACACGGGAGGCACGTGGCTTAATAAATGTGAGCAATTATTGGTATTCTCCTGATGGCAGCCAGAGCAGGCAAAGTGAGTGGGTGGGGAGAGCAACACTCTATACTAATGACTCAGAGGACTCCTAGGTTTCCAAGATAGCATTTGAGCCCCAGGAAATATTTGGTTTGTATGGAAAGAAAAAGAAACAATTTCAAAATCCAGTATCAGTCATTCTTCTATTTATGAGATTTGTCACACCATATCAACAGGTTCAATTCCGTTCGACTTCCACATTATGAGTGCATGCAGAGACTCAGGCAATGTGCGGGTTCATTGTTGAACGAGGGAGCTGCTTTTAATAACCTAACACCAATAAACATCGTTATAAACACCTGGAGGGGCGGGCGATGTGCAAAACACTCAGACACAGGAGATATTTGCTTTTCTACCTGTCTGTTTTCTGTCTATCTATATTTGTCATTTTGTTCTTCTCTGTCTGGCAAAATTAACTTCCCAGTTTTGTTTTTTTTAGTTGAAAAACACCTATGGTGCAAAGTTGGGCGCACTATCCTATATGATATTAGGTGGCACAGGTAAATATAACGTAAATCATGATATAACTTAACTGTCTGTTTAGTGTCATTTGCCCTGACAATGACATTTTCTGAAGTTTAAAGTTTAGACCTAAGTTCTCTAACTTAGATAATTCTTTCACTCACCAGTTATGCACATCCTACTGAAATCAACAGTATATGTGAATTCAGCTGATGGGAGGTAATACTTACAAAATACTTGTTATTGATTTTTATTGTCTAGCTTCATGATGTTATTTATTATATCAGTACTTAGGTATGTCTTTTTTAGCAGTTTTTGATATGTAACCTCTTTATAAAAATATAGATGTAGAGAACCTACCTTAAGGAAAATGTGAAAAATAGAAATAATGTAAAAAGTGCATTCATGATTCCAACTACTATTAGAATTTTAGTGTATTCCACTCTAGTTTTTTAGATAGAATTTAAAAATATATTTATAATAATGAGATACACATAAATTGCTTTAAATTACTTAAGTACTTATCTTTATTCTTCAATAATTTCAGAAATAATTTTCTAAAAGCAGCCAGCTTTTTCATCTGTTGGATCTGTAATAATGTCCTAAACACTTTCCCTACTCTTAGATATTGAGTTGCTCCTAAATATCCACAGTGCAATAATGTATCTTCATATATTTATTTTTTTTTGCATTTTTTGGCTGACTTTTTGGGCTAGGTTCCTGGGACGGTGAATATTGGCAACACTTTGACCAGTTATTTGCCAAAATGCTTTCTAAAAGAATTGTACCAACTTAAATTTTCATTAGGGATAAATGGGATAGTGAATTCACTACACTTTTTACCAGAATTTTAGGTACCTATTTATTTATTAATTTTGTAGTGTTGCATGCTAAATGATATTTATTTTAATCTACTAGAAAGTTTGAATATTTTCAAATCTATATTTGATAATTATTTTTCCTTTAAATGTTAAATACCTGTTTAAGCTCTTGCAAGTTTGTTATATTTTTAGTGACTTTTTTATCAGAAGTTTGAATATGCTATATTTTATACATGTAAAAATACAATCAAGCTAATAATCTAATGCCATATTTGCTGAAAAAATTTTCCATTACATTTAACTTTTTATTTTTCATACTAACATTTTAAATGTTATGGTGACATTTGTTGATATTTCCCTTTGTGTATTCTTTATAAATTCAAAGCATAGCAAATAAATTTTTTTTGTCGGAGGTCTGGTAAGCATTCAATATTATTTTCACTTTCTTTGATTTTAAAAAATATTAAACTTTTTACTACTTCTGGAATTTGTTTCTGCATATGGTGTGAGGTGAGCATATATGGCTTTTAAGTAGTTTACTATGTATGACCCAGCTGCCTGATTTCCCTTACGAGTTGCCAAATGCCCAATGAAAGAAAAATGCTCTTATATTTTGGGTTCATTGAATAGCATCTGGTACTTTATTAAGTATTCCAGAATTATTTTTATGGAGGAAACCATGCCTTAGTTAAAGGTTGCTTTAAAAAAGTGGAATCAAGTTTTTTTCAGATCAGAGGGGTATAACAATAAGTTATTACTTTGGTATTCTTTATGGTATCCTACTTATTACAAGAGTATACCTTAGCAAAACAATGTAGGTTCTTTTTCTTTTTTGGATGTACTTTAGCTTATAAAAGTTAAGATAGCTTTTAAATCTTCTAGGTGGACTTAGATGTCAAATCTGAGTTTGAATTATATCTGAACAAACTTCAAATTACAGTGATTTAAATCACTAAAAGCTCTATTTCTTGCTCATGTCTTAGCTCATTATGAGTTGAGGGGATCCAGATTCAGGGTTCATTTCACCTAGTGGTTCTTCCCTCCCAGGAGCCTTAGGATCTCAGATCCCTTTACTGGAAACTCTGCATCTGGCTGCTAGGTGAGGGGAAAGAA
>PVJC01038970.1:0-16488 GCA_004026665.1 Murina feae | reverse complement strand
TACTGCCCATCTTCCTCCAGCCACCAGAAAGCAGGGAAAACCCTGCCTCGTGGTCAGGCCAGCCTTTTTCTGCTCCCTGATCCCCAGAAGGGACCTGGGAAGCCGCCAAGCAGGCCGCCAACTCTTTCCCACTCACCCATCCCCTGCTGCCTTCCTTTCCCACTTCCCGGTGCCGCCAAGGGGTCTGGGGAGCTGCCAAGCAGGATCCCGGCCCCCCAGTCACCAAGCAGGCCGAGACCTCCCCGCCCCGCCTCTTTCCCGCTCCCCGTCCCACCACCTTGCTTTCCCACTTCCTGGTGCCCTGCAAGGGGCCTGGGAAGCCCACCAAGCAGGCCACCGACGCCCTGCCACCTCTTACCCGCTCCCCGATACCCCGCAAAGGGCCTGGAAAGCCCACCAAGCAGGCTGCCGACCCCCTGCCGCCTCTTACCCGCTTCCCGATGCCCCTCCAAGGGCCTGGGAAGCCCACCAAGCAGGCTGCTGACCCCCTGCCACCTCTTACCCACTTCCCGGTGCCCCTCCAAGGGCCTGGGAAGCCCACCAAGCAGGCCGCCGGCCCCCTGCCACCTCTTACCCGCTTCCCGGTGCCCTCCAACCCTGCCGCCTCTTTCCCACTGACGGGTCCTGGGTCCTGCGCTGTCCCGCCCTGCAGCCGCTCTGTGCACTCAGGAGGTCCCTCAGCCCGGCCTGTGCCCTCTCACAGTCTGGGACCCCTCGGGGGATGCCCACCTGCTGGCGTGCCTGACCAGCCTGGGTGAGGGGCTTTAAGGCTGCCCACAGCTCCCAACGTCCCAGCAAGGCTGGCTGGACGCAGGTTTCTATGATTTATCTCCTATAATTGATGCTGTTCCTTTAAGACCTGGGGTTATCTTCTATAATTGATACACTGTTCCTTTAAGGCGGCCTTCTAGCTACTAACGAAGCCTCCTCTGCCTCACCTCGCAGCGTCTATAATGAAACAATTGTTACTTTTACTGGTTAGGCCCGGGCTGCTGTGTCCTTCAGCTCTGGAGGATTCTATGATTGTTACATTGTTTCAAATGTTTCAAATCTGTTTCGCTAGAGGCAGTTTAATCGGAGCGGAGCTGAGTGGGCGCAGCTTCACTTTCGCTCCTGCCGCAATGGAAAGGGCTGTTTACTCAGGTCCGTGAGTGGCGGCCGCCATGTTGGCTGGGCTAATTTGCATACGGCCACTCTGATTGGCTGGTGGGCGTGGCTTGCCCTGTCTCGGAGAAACGGTTAATTTTAATATTTCGCTTTTATTAGTTTAGATATTCTTCTAAATGGAAAGGCAAAGATTGTTGGTTAAATCAACGAGAACAGTGCTAAGCCCTAGCTATAAAATCCTCGTAAGGCAAACATGTGGCTGTTTAGCAGGCCCTGAGCCCTGCTTAGACTGTGTCATGGGCACTTCCACACCTTATTAGGGGACTGGAGGCTAGGAAAAGCTGCTCAAAAGAAGCTGCACCTGCTCTTGCTCTATACCCCTGGCTAAATTTCTTTAGCTAATCTGTATATAGTCTAGAAGGAAAGGAAGCTTCTTTCTGCCATTCTAAGTTCCAGAAGAAAAATCTGAAACAAGGCATAAATACACAGAACTAAACATCTATTCTGGAAGATACATAAAAACTATTGTTACCTTTGGTGGATCAGAGTTGGGAAAAAGAAGTCCTTTCCTTATTTTATATGTGTAATGTCTATAGTATATATTGTATATTATTTTACTAATATCTTACTTTTAAAATCAATAGTTTCCTATATAGTTATGTTCAAAAACATGTACAAGAATGTTCATAGCATCACTATTCACAATAATACCTCCAAAATGGAAACAACCATTTACACAATACTATATGGCATAAGAATAAACCAATTAAAACAACAAACAACTTGATTTATTACAAAAGAGTAACTGCTATACAAATCCACATTTAAAAAGTTCAAAAAACAGGAAAGACTAGCATGTATCGTTAGAAGTCAGAATAGTGGTTACCTCTAGGGGAAGGAGGCAGAAAAGACTACGAGAGAGGAATGAAGGCTCCAGAACAAAATGAAACAGATGTACATCTTCCTATTCTTCCTGCCAGGTACAGCTAAAAACCCAGGATATCCTATATGATAAAAGTCTAATATGCAAAATCAGCTAAACAGTGGTGGAACAACTGGTCATTATAATGTGCACTGACCACCAGGGGGCAGATGCTCAATACAGGAGCTGCCCCAGGCCACAGGCCCAAGACCAGCCAAGGCAGGTGCCAGCGTGGGGATGGGTAGGGGGAGGGGGAGGTGGCTGGATCGCCCCACCAATTGCCCCACCAGTCACCCCACAGAGGAAAGCAACCGGCGGCAGCAGTGGGGGGCAGCGCTGGTGAACAGGGGGCACCAGGCCGGCCAAGGCGAGTGCCAGCAGGAGCCCGATTGCCCTGCTGCTCGTCCCATAGATCAGCCCTAATTGCCAGCCAGGCCTAGGTTTCCCTACCCATGCACAAATTTTGTGCACCGTGCCTCTAGTTAGAAATAAAACAAACATAAGAAGACTCTAAAAGGTAAAGAGAAGGCAGACCAGCAAGGTATCTGGGGACTCAACGCCAGTTAGTTTTTTGGGTTTGTGTTTTGCTTCGTATATCCTGGACTGATGGTGGAGGTGGAAAAGTTAGTGTTTCTATTCCAGAAACATCGATGAGAACAAACAGAAAATATCCCCCCTAAAAAAGTCTGCTCTCTCTAGCCAAAGGACCAGGAAGGGGGCTACCTGGCAAGACAGAAAATCTTTAGACAATAACTGCTGTTGTACCCCATCCAAACATCACCAAAAAAGAAGAAAAAATGTGACCCTAACATCGCCTCTATCAGCCAGGTTTGAGTGAAGAGTAGACTTAGATTAGTTAACTCTATTTCAATTACTGAGACAAAACTAAATTATCAATCAAGTTAATGAGGGAATGAGGATTTAAACCTAACCCCCAATCAAAAAGAGTGCTCCTTTCCACTTTATTTACTTCCTCCACAACCACCCTGGTTGTATGATCGAGTTTTCTTGAATTTTTTCCCCTACAATTTAGTGTCAGTATTCTTTATATTTTTACTATCTACTCCAACTTTATTTCCCCAAATACATTGCACTATTGAAATAAGGATAAAAATAACTAGGTAATACAGCAGCTAATTAAAAAGCAGGGGTTTTTTCCACCCTTGCTGGATGGTTCAGTTAGTTGTTATTTCCATACACCAAAAGGTTCAATCCTGGTCAAGGCAGACAGGTACAAGAGGCAACCAACTGATGCTTCTCTCTCACATAGAAGTTTCTCTCTCTCTCCCCTTCCTGTCTCTCTTAAATCAACTAAAAAAAATATATATATATATATAGATATAGATATAGATATATATCCCCTCAGGTGAGGATTTTTTATGGTTTTATTTTAATTTTATTTTTTTAGGGAGAGGGAGAGATAGAAACATAAACGATGGGAAAGAATCACAGATCGGCTGGCTCTTGCACGGCCCCTATTTCGGATTGAGCTCACAATCCGAGCATGTGCCCTGACAGCAACTGGAATCAAACTTGCAACCTATTGGTTACTGCAGGCATCCTCAAACTACGGCCCGCGGGCCACATGCCGGGTGCTTTTGCCGCCGCTGCCTGTCCTGCTTAAAATATGATATGTGCAGTGTGCTAGGAATTTGTTCATAGTTTTTTTTTTTTTAACTATAGTCCAGCCCTCCCATGGTCTGAGGGACTGTGAACTGGCCCCCTGTTTAAAAAGTTTAAGGACCCCTGGGTTACTGGGTCAATGCTCAACAGCTGAGCCACACCTGCCCGGCTAGGGTGAGGATTTTTTTTAAAAAGCAACTTTATCTTAGTGAAGCTGGACAGTTTCACATTTTACTAAATTCTCTCTTTGTGAATTATCTTTTAAAGTCTTTTGTCCAGCTTACTAATTGAGATCTTAATAAAAAAAAAAAAAGTCCTCCCCCGGAAAAAAAAAAAAAAAAAAAAAAAAAAAAAAAAAAAAAAAATATATATATATATATATATATATATATATATATATATATATATATATATATATATATCAGAAAAACATCTGAATAGACACTTTACCAAAAAAAGGTACAGAAATGAAAAGTCATTAGGGAAATGCAAATTAAATCACAATAAAATGGTAATGGCTGCACGTGGCTGTATTTAATGTCATTGAACTATACACTTAAAATGGTTCAAATAGTAAATCTCATGTATATTTTACCACAATAAAAATCTTTTAAACATAGTAGATAACACTATATACCTATTAAAATGACAAAAAGAAAAACATACTCTTAGCATAAGAACTATCGATCCCAATCCTAGGTATTTAGCCTACTGAAATGAAAATCTGTTAACACAAAAATCTATATGAATATAGTGTAAGGTGACCATATTTTAACATTGGTAAAGTGGGACACCATTGACCACTTGGCCGTCAAAAACCGTATATTCCCTTCCCGTTCTCCCGCCGTTCCCTAGCTTGTCGTGCATTCTTTCCAAAAATCGGGACTTTTTTAAAATGCCGTGGGACGCGGGACATATTGTTAAAAATCGGGACTGTCCCACCAAAAGTGGGATGTCTGGTCACCTTAATATAGTGTATACTGGAAGGAAAGGGCCCAAACATTCTACACCTAGGGATTGGGTAAAGACACTGTGGTACATTCCTACAAGAAAACACTACTAAGCAATAAAAAGGAATGAAATACTGATACATGCAACAATGTGAATAAATCTCAAAAGCATTTTGTTAAGTAAAAGAAGCCAGGCTAAAAAAGCTACATACTGTATGGTTCCACTTATGACATTCTGGAAGAGGAAAAACTATACAGACAGAAACAGATCAGTGGCTGCCAGGTCTAGACAACTATGTTGTTTCTCCCACCGCTACAAAAATTCATTATGCTGAAATCCTGACTGTGATACCTCAGAATGAATGTATTTGAAAACAAGGTCTTTAAAAGAGGTAATTAAGTTTAAAAATGAGGTCATTAGGATGGGTCCTGACCCAATATGATTGGTGCCTTTATGAAAAGAGGAGATTAGGACACAGATACACACAGAAAGAAAACCATGTGAAGACAGATAACACAAAAAGTATGCAAGCCAAGAACAGGAGTTTCTGAAGAACCCAATCCTGCTATATCATTTTCTGTTCTTTTTACTTATTTTTTTATTGAATTTATTGGGGTGACATTGGTTAATAAAATTATGTTTCAGGTGCACAATTCTATAACACATCTATATGTTGTATTGTGTGTTCACCCCCCAAGTTAAGCCTCCTTCCATCGCCATTTATTTTCCCTATCCTCTTCTACATCCCCTCACCCCCCTTGCCCTCTGAAAATCACCATGCTGTTGTCTATGTCTATGTGGTGCTATGTTTTGTTTTACTTAATCCCTTCAAGTTTTTCACCTTTTTCAACCACCTCCCCTTCAGACGACTGTCATTCTGTTTTCTGTATCTAAGAACCTGTTTGCTAGCTTATTTTGTTTACTAGATCACATATATACATAAAACCATATGGCATTGCCTTTCTCTGGCTTATTTCACTCTCCAGGTCCACTCATGCTGTCCCTAAAGGTAAAATATCCTTCTATTTTAATTTAAGCCGATTAATTTTTAAATAACATTTTCCATTGTATAAATGTGCCACAGCTTTTATTCACTCAGTTACTGATGGGCATTTAGACTGCTTCCAAATTTTGGCTATCTATACTAATAATAGCCTAGGTGGTGTCACACCCTCACGCATCATGCCCTAATGTCATCACAAGAATGGCCTCACACACACCGGAGGCAGGGCCTGGCAGATGCTCTGCACAGTGAGGCCTGGGGATCCTGTGGCTCCCTGCAGTGCAGAGGCGGCCAGTCCCAGCATCTCCACCGCCTCACAAAGAGGAGGCAGGTGGTGGTAGGGGAGGGCAGCTGTAGGTGATCAGGCCAGCAAGGGAGGGCAGTTGGGGGCGATTGGTCTGGCAGGGGAGCAGTTAGGGGCAATCAGGCAGGCAGGCGGGTGAGAGGTTAGGAGCCAGCAGTCCCAGATTGTGAGAGGGATGTCCGACTGCCGGTTTAGGTCTGAACCCACAGCAATCAGGCCCAAACCAGCAGTCAGAAATCCCCCGAGGGGTTACAGGTTGGAGAGGGTGCAGGCCAGGCTGAGCGGGGACCCCCCCCTCCCATGCACAAATTTCATGCACCAGGCCTTTAGTTGTAAATAATGCAGCAATGAACATAGAGGTGGCATATATACTTTTGAATTAGTGTTTCGGATTTTTTAGGATATATTCCCAGAAGTGAAATCACTGTGTCTCTTGCCTATACCTTGATCTCAAACTTCTAGCCTCCAGAATTGTAAGAAAATAACTTTTGCTACTTAAGACACCCAATCTGTGGTACTATGTTATGGCAACACTTGCAAACTAATACAATGTCTAATACTGAACTTCTATCGTCCCATTCACAGTTGATGAAACTACACTAGAAATCAATAAATTTCTTTTCGTTAATCCTCACCAGAGGATATTTTTCCCATTGCTTTTTTGAAAGAGAGAGAGAGAGAGAGAGAGGGACATCCGATGTGAGAGAGACACACCAACTGGTTGCCTCCCACACATGCCCAACCAGGGCGGGGATGAAACCTGCAACCCAGGGACTGCCCTTGACTGGGAATCAAACGCAAGACCCTTCGGTGTGAGGGCCGATGTTCTCACCACTTAGGCACCAGCCAGTGTGAAATCAATCATTTTTAAATGTTCCTCTCCCCTATATCTACATCACCTTATTATTCATTATTCTATTTAATTCTACTCTGATCTGTTTCTTCTTTTTCTATTTCCACTTCCTTAATTTAAATGCCTACACAGCCAAACCTTGTTTTACTGCGCTTCAAAGTGAAGGGCAAGAGCATCCACCAGCAAAAGGATTATAATTCTCTTTATTGCAAGACTTGCTCTATTGCAATGGTCTGGAAGAGATCTCACAAAATCTCCAAGATTTGCCTATAATATCTTACCTAGCTCATTGCAAAAGCATTTTAAAATATAGTTTAAAGTAACAGGTTTTCCTTAGGGGTCTTACTTCCTGTCCCTTTTTAATGAACTCTTTCGATTCTACCTGCATTATTCTAAAAATAAGCAATCTTCATGTTCTTACAGGAGAAAAGTGAAACCCACTAAAATCTGTCTGGAAGAGAATACTGAGGTAGCACCGTATTAATCACTCAGAGCATTCAAACCTAACATTCAACAAGGTAACAGACAACTTTAGGATGTCTGCCCAGATCAAGAATGGACACAGTCAGCCATGATTTTATTCTTTTTTTGTAATTGAGATATAACTAACATATTACATTAGTTTCAAATGTACAAAATAAAGATTCAATGTAAGTATATGTTGTACAATAAGTCTAGTTAAATGCATTACCAGTTACAAACTATTTTTCTTGTTCTGAGAACTTTTAAGATCTCAAAAACTTTCAAATATATAATATAGTATTATTAACTATAGTCACCATACTGTACTTTACATCCCCAGGATTTATTCATAACTGGAAGTCTGTATGTTTGGACATGATTTTTATTCTTACGTTATCTTTCTGACTACCACCCAGCTACCTGGATCATAGGCAGGCATCTGACCCAAAATGGGCCAATCAGATTCTAGCGACCATAAATTTGGGTTGAAGAGTTGATCAGGAAAAGGGTATATCCAGGGGATTAGCCAATTGTCTTGCCTCTGCTTAAAACCCTCTCATGACTCCCTACCTCACAAAAGTCAGTCACCTACTTAGTCCCTCACCTCGACATTCCCCACTGGCCCCATGATCTCTCCGACCTCATATTTTACTTATTCTTCCCTCAACTCATTTACTGGCCCTCCTGGTTATTTCTTGAAAATTCCTGGCATTTTCCCAACTTAGAGATTTCATACTGGCTGTTCACTCTGTCCAGACTGCTCTGTCCACAGAGCACTTATTTGCACAACTAATTCCCTCTCTTCCTTTACTCCTTTTTAGTGGGCAGGAGACAGATTTAAAAATTTCAACCCATCTTCAGATCCTGGCACTCCTTATTCCCTTCTGATTTACTGTTCTCCACAGCGTTTATCATTCTAGTGATGCCATATAATTTCTTACATGATTTTGTGATTTTGTTTTTTTGTGTGGTTTTGTTTTTTGTTGGTTTTTGTTTGTTTGTGTGGTTTTTGGGGGGGGGGAGGGGGGTGTCCTTGGATTTTGTGTATTTGGTTTTCTGACTAGCCCAAGTGCATAAAATAGTGTGCCTGGCTTGTAGCAGGTGCTCAATAAAAATGTCAAATCAATGCATATCTGCTTGATCATAAGCATGTCCAAATGGTGAAAGTTGATCTATGGTAAGAAAAATGAAGCAGACATATCGAAGCACAAATGAAAAACCATGTGGTTCTAGAGAGACAGTAACTAGTTATCTGGTTCTGACAACTTATCCACTTAACTCATCCAAGTCACCTCAAGTTTTCCCAAAGTAAATACAGAACAGGATCAATTGCAATACACTTCAGCTTCACACCTCCCCCATGACTATGCTTCACAACACATTAAGAACAAATGCTTTGGCCCTGACCGGTTTGGCTCAGTGGATAGAGCATCAGCCTGCGGACTGAAGGGTCCCAGGTTCGATTTTGGTCAAGGGCGTGTACCTTGGTTGCGGGCACATCCCCAGTAAGAGGTGTGTAGGAGGCAGCTGATCCATGTTTCTCTCTCATCAATGTTTCTCACTCTCTAGCCCTCTCCCTTCCTCTCTGTAAAAAATCAATAAAATATATTAAAAAAAAAAAAAAAAAAAAAAAAAAGAACAACTGCTTTGGCCCTGGCCGACTTTTCTCTGTAGTTAGCCCCAGCAGGCTCCCTCAGTCTACGGCCCGCGGGCCACATTCGGGTGTTTTTGCTGCCTTGTTTTTTTACTTCAAAATAAGATATGTGCAGTGTGCATAGGAATCTGTTCATAGTTTAACTATAGTCCGGCCCTCCAACTGTCTGAGGGACAGTAAACTGTCTCCCCCCCCCCTTTAAAAAGTTTGAGGACCCCTGAGAGGATCAATGGGTTCCAGGTACAATTCCCAGTCAAACACTACCTCAGTTCAATCCATTGTCTGGGTGTAAACGGAAGCAACCAATCAATGTTTCTTTCTCACATCAATATTTCTCTCTCTCCCCCCCCCTTCCTTCCTTCCCTTCATTCTCTCTAAAAAAAAATGGAAAAATACCCTCAGGTGAGGGTTAAAACAAAGAACAACTGCTTTGTTTAGAATTTTGTTTAGAAAAAAACACTGAAGATTGTTTTTTTATGTTCTGCTAGCACAAGGAATAACTCAGCAAAATGAGAAAGAAATCAGTTCTATGTACCACTGGGCTGAAATGAGAGCAGTCTACCATATGTGAGTTATATACATCAATACTATCTTGCAACATCTATCCCAATAGTGTGGTGCTTTTTAAAAAAACGTACTTCCTGCCTGGCAGGTATGGTTCAGTAGTTAAGTGTCAACCTATGAACCAGGTGGTCTCTGTTCATTCCGTCAGGGAACACGCAGGGGTTTTAGGCTGGATTCCCAGTGAGTGGCATGCAAGAGACAGCAGATCAATGATATTTGATATCATTTGAGAATATCAATGATATTCTCTCATCACTGATATTTCTACATCTCTCTCCCTCTCCCTTTTCCATCTGTGAAATCAATTTAAATAAAGAAGGAAGGAAGGAAAGGAGGAAGGGAGGGAGGGAGGGACACCCTCTCCCCCTGAACTGCAGGGTCAGACTCCTAATCCATAAACTGAGGAGACTGTGTATCTCGTCTCCCCCAGCTCTGAAGTTTATGTAATACATCTGCACTCATACAAACATAAGAATGACTCACCCATCCTCTGTATCATGAAAATAGATTATAAACCTGTTGATTTTACAAAAATAAAATTTAACACACTAAATACTTTTGAGATCTCTAAAATCTAGTAAATAATATGAAAGGGCAAAATCCATTTGGCAAATAATCAATATTCTAACAGAATTCAGTATTGCTTACTATAAATACAAAACATTCTGAGCATTATAACATCATATATGGTGCCACTAAAGGCAAGCAAATGCTACTTGTAAAAGAGAAGAGTTACACTGTTTGCAAGGTTGATATTTTAGTAGCATGCTTATTCTCTTTGCTCAGATTAACATATTAAAAATAGAAAAGTAAACATCATCAGTGTTTTAGTAAGGGGTGATAAGATTAAGATATTTTAAAATTTTCTTAAATGTTTAGCCACATTTTCCAAATCTCCTACTAAAAGGCGATTTCTTTTATAATCAGGTATGAACCCAATCCATTTTAATATGAGAAATTATCTGTAATTTATGTAGCAAATAGAACAGTTGTTTGCAAGCTTTTTGCGTCTTGACTAACATTTGTATCATGACATTCTTTCCTTCTAGTGTTTCTTCCAAGTTCAGTTTAACTTCATTTTGAAAATTTCGTAAGATTTCCAATTTATAATTTCGCAAAAGTAGGCAAGAGAAGTGTTAAAATTCATTTTCGCTTAATGACTGGCAGTTTCATAAAGCAAATTCAAAATTAAATTCTATCAAACAACTAAGACATAATAAAAGGAAAACTCTATACTCAGAACATCTAAGTTCAAATCTGTCTCTTCCTGGGTGTGAAACTTGAAAAGCCTATCAACATACCTACGCCCGAATTTCCCCGTCTATAAAAGATAATACCTACCTACCCCACACAGCTCCTGTGAAGATGAGATGCGACGCAGGGGAGTGAGTTTGTAGACCTGCCGTCACATGCCATGTTGTTACAGTGGAGGCTCTCGCTGATTATCCAAGGAAAGATTTCTCTAAAGGAAGGTGAGCCCTGACCGGCTTGGCTCAGTGCATAGAGCGTCGGCCTGCGGACTCAAGGGTCCAGGCTTCGATTCCGGCCAAGGGCACGCACCTGGGTTGCGGGCACATCCCCTGTGGGAGGTGTGCAGGAGGCAGCTGATCGACGTTTCTAACTATCCCTCTCCCTTCCTTTCTGTAAAAAATCAACAAAATATATTTTTAAAAAATACATAAAGGAAGGTGAGTCGAGTTCTACCAACTCATGACATATTTCACCATCTCCAACTCTGTACCCTCACTATTCCGTGCCATGACAGCGCCCCATGATTTCCACCTACAACCACCGAAATCGCAGTTCCTACGGCGGAAAGCTGTTCATCATTTCCGCACATAAATGGACCCAAAACACAAATGTATCGTCACCCTTAACCAAACACATCAAGAAACTGGGTAATTTAAGAATTTCCTCTATACGTTTTCTAAATTGACCGACTCTTTAAAAAAAAAAAAAAAAAAAAAAAGGAAGCTAAAACTGCTTTAAAATAACCTACCCTATTCGGTATCCGGATAAACAAGTGCATTCCCACAATCGGATGTTTTTGCCCATGTATTCCGCGCACAAAGCTCAGCTGGTTCCAAACACGATCACACCCCAGAGCACACACGCCCGCCGCGCCCGGGCCCCGGTGTCGGGGGCGAAGCACGGAATAAACCGCAGCAAAAACAAAAGAACCCGAACGCGCCGGCCTCCCCCGACCGCCGCGCGGGGCCTTCCTCTTCCTCGTTTTGTAAACAAACTCTGCGGGAACCGGCAGGCGGAGGGCAAGGTTTTTAAATCGGGGTCACGCGAGTTCACGCCACTCGGCCGTCACCTGGCGGGCATTTTTCGCCAAGTTTCAGAGGCAACAAAGAAGTTTTGTCGCGAGGGGAGGTAGGGCCTGCACAGCGATGGGCAAAAACGGCAGAAAGGAAGACAAAAGCGAGGGGGGGGGGAGGGCGCGGGAAACGCCCCCACATCGGAGCGGCCGCCGCCGCCGCGTCCCGTCCCCCCCACCCCCGCCCGGGGCCTGGCGGGGTGCAGGGGGCGGGGAGGCGGCCCAGCCTCGGCCCCACAGCCCACACGCCCCCGGCCCCGCAGCGTCCGGACCTCGGCGCGCGGGCGGGAAACGGCGGGGGGCGCCGAGGGGTCACCTTCCCCCGCCGCCGCGGCCCCCCGCCCCTCGCGCCGCCTGCTCCACGGGCAAACGGCTCGGGCGCCGGCCCCGCCGCGGTCCCCGCGCGCCCCCCGCCCGAGGGGAGGAGCCCCGCCGCACTCCTCGAGCGCCGCGGACGGGGTGCGGGCCGGCGGAACCCGGGCTCCGGTGCAAGGGCGCGGACGCCGCGGCTTACCTTCCTCGGCGGTGTCCATCTTGTCTGGCGGGGCGGCGGGTGACGCAGCCGCGAGGCTCCCGCGGCGGAGGCCCGAGCCTTCCGTCTGGGGCGGGGAGAGCGGGGAGGAGAGAGGAGAGAGCGGAGCCGGCCCGGGCGGGTGCGTGTGCTCAGGTGCGAGCGAGGAAGCGAGAGGAAGGAGTGGAGGGGAGAGGGAGAGGGAGAGGCTGACAGAAAGCGAGCGAGAGCGGGAGGGGGAGGGGCTGGGAGGCCCGAGGGGCGAGGCCTGGGCGGGGCGAGGCCCGGAAGGGGCGGGGCCTCTCCCAACGACGGGGGCCGTCACTTCCGGTGGGGTCCGTGGGGCGGAGGGGGCGGATACTGGCGGCCGGGCCACCTGGGCCTCGTCCCGAGGGCCCTGCGGGGCCGTAACTGAGAGGGAACCGAACTCCGGTGGCCCCGTGGGGAGGCCGCAGAGAACGCGAAGGGGCAGAGCGGCGTGGGCCGACCCGGGGCGCTGAGGAATGCCGGGGCTCGGCCTGGCTGCTGTCGCTCGCCGGCTGAGTTTCCGCCTCTGAACCGGGAGGTGCCGTCTCGGGGGTTTGGGGCTGGGGGCCTGCGGGAGACAGCCGGTCAGTGATACTCTCATCGGCGATGTTTCCCTCTCCTCCCTCCCCCCTTCTCTCTGAATTCAATAAAAATATATTCGAAACGAAAAAAGGGTTCCTTGGCCCTAACCGGTGTGGCTCAGTGGATGGAGCATCGGCCTGCGGACTAAAGGGTCCCGGGTTCGACTCCGGTCGGGGCATGTGCCTTGGTTGCGGGCACATCTCCGGTGGGGGGGTGTGCAGGAGGCAGCTGATGGATGTTTCTCTCTCATCCATGTTTCTATCTCTCTCCCTTTGTCTCTGTAAAAAAATCAATAAAAACATTTTTTTTTAAAAGTTACTTGGGTGCTTGTGAAACCAAGGACTCTGCACCCTCCGGCCACCCCACGCCCCGCCTCGGAGGGCCCGGTGCGGGGTCCGGAGTGGGCCCGGGAAGGTGCTTTTCTCATCCCGCACCCGGGCCGCTCGGATGCTCCTTTTGAGGAAGCACGAAAACAGCGATTTTCAACCTTTTTCGTCTCATGGCAACACGTAAACTAATTACTGAAATCCCGCGGCACACCAAAAAATAGACTTATTTGCCAATCTGATCCCAAAAAATACGTGTCTTATTTTTTTTTATTCATTCACACCATATGGCTGTCGTCATTTTTTATTGACAATTTGACAATCTAAGGGGAGAAGAGGTCAATGCCCCTGACTAAATTGTCAGATATTGTTGGGTTTTTTGTTGTTGTTTTTTTAATTCTGTGTCCCTGGCCAGGTAGCCCAGCTGGTTGGAGCATGATCCCTTACACCAAGGTTGCAGATTCAATCCTGGGTAGGGCACATACAGGAACCAACCGATGAATGCATAAATAAGTAGAACAGCAAATGGATGTCTCTCTCTAAAAATCAATCTTTTTTTTTAAATTCTTGCTGTATTTCACCGAATTTCACTGTACTGAAATATCTCCGAAATGTAAGTGCCAAAATATGGCTGACAGTAAGGCAAGCGCTAACTGTACCAAGATGCCACCCAGGGAGACTTCTGCCTGGGTTGGAAGGACTACGGCTGTACACCGCTGAGGCTGGGGATTGAGGCGTGACCCTAAAAGAAACTGGTTCAGCTGTGGACAGAGCTTGATACACTGAGTTATGGACGCTTTACCTGGCCAGAGCTAAATTGCTTCAGCCCGATGAAAGGTTGAGCTCTGCCCCCATCATTACACTGCCTTTCCTCATGATCTTGGCTGTTTCTCTACATGGAAAAACTACTTAGAAAATACAGATTGTAGCCCTGGCTGGTGTGGCTCGGTTGGAGTATCATCCTGTACATGGAAAGGTTGTGGGTTTGATTCCTGGTCAGGGCACATACCTAGGTGGTGGATTTGATCCCGGTTCGGGGTGTTGTATGGGAAGAGGGATCGATCTTCCTCATATCAATGTTTCTCTTTCTCTCTCTCTCTCTCTCTCTCTCTCTCTCTCTCTCTCTCTCTCTTCCTTCACCTCTCTAAAATCAATAAACATATCCTCAGGTGAGGATTGGGAAAAAAGAAAATGCAGATTAGAAAGGCCACCACCATGGAATTGCCTGAGAAGCAAAGATGTCTCTAACCCCAACAACAACAAAAAATATTTTAAACAATATATGCAGATAGATCCAAGAATGCTAGCACACATTTTTTCCATCCGTGTGAGTGAAGGAATTGGGAGGGCCCCTCTCCCAAGCCTCATCTATGAGAGCAAGACTTAGAATAAAGGTAATGAAACGGAGTCCTTCAAAATGAGAGCAGCCCTTGACACCTCATGTCACTGATTTGACTGATGTTAGCCAAGGCAGGAAAGCAAGTTCTTGACACAATAATGAAGACTCACTGTTTTCCATGACTGACCTTGAGAAATAGCATATTTAACCCTTTTGTGTTGAATTTGAAGAAGGCTCAGTCTGCAACCCTCATCCCTCACACCCAACCCCAACTTGGGTCCACCTCCACCTCCGCCCCCACCTACGGAGCTTACAACCCTGTAAAGCCTGTGGCAGAGCACATCTTTCTCACCTCAGGTCAAAGGCACACAGTTGAGGGCCACCAGACCAAGTCTCAGATGTTGGATAGCATAAGGGAAAGGATTCTGAGGGAAAGATGGACTGTAGGATTTAATGAAGGAAGGAAGCACTAGCATTTCAAGGCAGGTATGTGAACCTCCAGGAGCAGAACCCGGTTAGGATTGGAGGGATGTGTGTGTGTGTGTGTGGTGGGCGGCGGAGGGCTCCTTCCTTTGGTCTTTAGGTGTCTAACTTAGTAATGCTCAAAGGAAAGTTACTTCTAGAATTGAAAATTGCCCCAACCTTTTCTTCATTTGGTGGTCAAATATAAGAGTACTAAACCTACATTTGTTGAGTCCCTGCTGTGTGCCAAGAACTGCTCTTCACAACATCCCTTTAGATTCATAAGTCAGTCACAGCTCTCTTGGTTGCCATTGAAAGGAACCCAACTACGCCGGTAGGCAAAAGGGAGGAATGAATAAACTGAAGCGGTCCACTGGGGACAGGGACTTCTCTCTGTCCCCATTCTAAAGCTCTGCTTCTCTCTGCACATTAGCTTCATGCTATCAGACTAGCTCCCTCCACGTGGCTGGAGAAAATGCCACTGATAGCTCTCAAGGTCACATCTTCAGCCTCAGTTAGACAGGCTGAGAGTGATAATCTCTTGTCCTAAGTTAAAAATTCCCCAGGAGCCCTGGCTGGTGTGCTTCAATCGGTTGGAGTGTTGTCCAGTACACTGAAAGGTTGTGGGTTGGATTCCCAGTCAGGACAAATACCCAGGTTCAATCTGAAACCAGGGTGTGTACAGGAGGCAACTGGTAGATGTTTCTCTCTCACATTGATGTTTCTCACTCTCGCTCTCGCTCTCTCTCTTTCTCTCTGAAATCAATAAAAACATGTCCTCAGATGAAGATTTAAAAAGTAAAATTCCCAGGGAAGGACACTTAATTGGTTCAGTGAGGTGCCCATCCCTGAATGAAATGGTTTTGCCAAAGAACTAGGATCTGTAAGAGTATGGACACTGCCACGGAAATAGAGTTATGGAAGTGGAGAAAGAACATATCCCATGAAAAGGGGAGGACAAAATAATAGATGCCCATCCTATATAATAAAAGCCTAATGTGCAAATTGTCCCCTCAGGTGGTCGTTCAACCAGGAGTTCCATGGGGAAACCTGTAGTTCTACTGCTCCCTATGACATGTGCTGACCACCAGGGGGTGGAATGGAACATGGCGGGCCTCAGTGACATGGTGCTGACAGCAGGCGGCAGTGGAGGGAGATGCTGCCAGTCTGATGGGCCCCAATGAGAGTGGGAGCCTGGTGAGATGGTGGAGCAGGTGAGCGGGCCGCACCAGGCCAAAGTTAACCCCCAGATGACAACCAGCGGTGGCAACAGGGGGCGGGGCTACCGCCCAGCTCCCAGGCACTGAGAGAGAGAAAGGGCAAATAGCAATATTAAAATATTTCTTCCAATTATTTTCCTTTCAATGTGCATGAATCCATACACTGGGCCACTAGTTATGTTAGAATTCTCATTGCTTTTAAACAAGAATACCAATATTACATATAGAAATATGTTTATTTGCCACATTTTTTTT
>PVJC01038969.1:0-16517 GCA_004026665.1 Murina feae | reverse complement strand
TAACATTAGGGTGCACTAACTCCCTCTAATCAAGACCATAAAAAATAACATATAGTCCTAGCCAGTTTGGCTCAGTGGATAGAGTGTTGGCTATGGACTAAAGGATCCTGGGTTCCATTCTGGTCAAGGGTACATACCCGTGTTGTGGGCTCCATCCCCACTGTGGGGCATGCAGAAGGCAGCCAGTCGGTGATTCTCTCTCATCATTGATGTTTCAATCTCTCCCTCTCCCTTCCTCTCTGAGATAAAAAAGGCATAAAAATCTCTACCAGTTGAGTATTATCTTTATGTTCAATCATCATTAGAGCAATGCAGATTAAAACCACAATGAGATACCACCTCACACCTGTAAGAATGACTATCATTAATAAATCAACAAATGATGTGGAGGATGTGGAGAAAGGGACCCCTTATGCACTGTTGGTGGAATTGCAAATTGGTGAGGCTACTATGGAAAACAGTATGGAGGTTCCTCAAAAAAAGTTAAAAATAGAACTACCACATGACCCAGTAGTTCTACTTCTGGGTACATATCTGAAGAAATCCAAAGCACTAATTTGAAAAGATACACGCATCCCTATGTTTGTTGCAGCATTATTTACAACAGCCAAGATATGGAAGCAGCCCAAGTGCCCATCAATAGATGAATGGATTAAAAAAATGGTGGTACATATATACAATGGAATATTACTTAGCTATAAAAAGAATGAAATCTTACCATTTGCAAAAACATGGATGGAACTAGAGGGTTTTATGCTAAGTGAAATTAGATAGAGACAGACAAATACCATATGATTTCACTTACATGTGAAATCTATGCCCTTGACCAGAATTGAACCTGGGACCCTTCAGTCCATGGGCTGATGTTGTATCCACTGAGCCAAACTGGTTAGGGCTGAAATCTAATGAATAAAATAAGTGAACAAATAAAACAGAAACAGACTCATAGGTAGTGCAGATGGAGGGTGGGGTTAGGGAGATGAGTGAGAAAGGTGGCAGGGTTAAGAAGTATAAATTGTTACAAAATAGTCATGAGTTGTAAAGTACAGCATAGGGAATATAGTCAATCCTATCTAATAAAAGAGTAATATGCAAATTAACCATCACTCCATGACAAAGATGGCAGCGCCCATAGCTGCTGGGGCAGGACGCTGGTGGCATCACCCTGACAACGTGAGCCCAGCAGGCAAGCATGGCCTGCAGGCAGCACCCAGCAGAACCTGCTTGCCCATCACCATGATGTGGAGCAGACAGGCTCCACAGAGAGCAGAGAACCACAGGGAGTGGGCCCAAGCTGTCAGTAGGACATCCCCTGAGGGCTCCCAGATTAGAGAGGGTGCAGGTTGGGCAGAGGGACCCACCAACTGGTGCATAAATTTCATGCACTGGGCCTCTAGTATTGTAATAACTATATATGGTGCCAGATGGGTTCTAGACTTAACTGGGGGTTCACTTCAAAAATTATATAAATGTCTAACCACTATGTTGTACACCTGAAACTATTATAAAATAATATTGAATGTTAACTATAATCCTATATAATAAAGAGCTAATACGCAAATGGTTGTCATCCCCTCGTGCCTTCATGCCCACTACCCCAGTGCCAGGGCCAGGGGACCTGAGGCTGTGCCCCTGCCTTGTGGGGCTTGATGGGGGTGGGGCCGCTGGGTCTGGGTCTTGTGCAATTTCGAGGCGTGCGCGGGTGGGCAGGGACTTGACTCTGGGTCCTGCAGCATGCCCCAGACTCTGACAGGAGGGAGATTTTCATATACATTTTACTAATTTTCTTTCATCTCAGACACTTCTATTACAGAGAAGGCAAATAGCAATATTAAAAATTTCCTCTAATTAATTCCCTTTTAATGTGCACGAATTTCAGGCAATGGGCCACTAGTTAAAATATAAAACAAATTAAAAAGTATTATTTTCAAGTGACTGGACTACAATCACAGCTCTTAAATGACAAAACCATTTTCTACATCTTTTTTTTTCAGTCCTGTATGTTTTTCTAGATCATTGTTGGTATGCTAATATCTGGTATTTTCTATGATGAATCTATAGTATTGGTTTTAATATGAAGAGTAAAAACTCTGGCTCTATTGTCAACTAATTATTTAACTGGAAGGATGATGGAGCAGAAATAAAATATATGGAAGATGGTAAGACTAGAGAACAGTGATAAAATATAATAAACCATTCAGCTCCTAGCATCGTAACTGCTAAATAAATGTTTTTTGAAAGAATGAATGAATGGATGGATGAATTTAAAAATATTTATGGAAATGATCAGAATGATACATAAAATTATTGAATACTTACCATATGCCAGGCACTATTTTTTTAGTTCTTTTTACAAGTTATCTTTTAAAAAATATTTTTATTGATTTCAGAGAGGAAGAGAGAAAGAGAAATATCAATGTTGAAAAAGAATCATTGATCGGCTGCCTTGTGCATTCTCCACACTGGGAATGGAGCCCACAATTTGGGCATATGCCCTTGACCAGGATCAAACCCAGGACCCTTCAGTCCACAGGCCAATGCTCTATCCTGTGATCCAAACTGGGTAAGGCCATGTTATCTCTTTTGAATCAACACACTCATCCTATTAGGTAAGTATTATGATCTCCCATTTCACAGATGGAGAACTGAAATCCAGAAAGATTATGTAATTATAGTATTGTGGCCCTGCCCTCTAGTTCACCAGGAGCACTTGGAAAGTTCCTTAGTTACCTAATTTCATAATGTAATTGGTCAACCACTCCTTGAGCAAACGAAGCCTAAGCTAGTCTGTCTGTTTATGGTACCACCTGCTGGAGATGGGACTGCTTTGTTAACCTTTCCCTACTACTATCTTTTCCAGCAATTTCTCTGAATGACTCCTCATTCCAAAGTCTGTGGTATCACTTCTCAGAGTACTTCCTCAGCCTTAACGAAGGATAGGAATAGGTGTGGGCAAGGCTATTCATTTAAAATGTTAATTTGGACACTAGCTCAGGCATGGGTTCTGGTCCTCTGGATTCTGCCTTGGCTCTCATCTCTGCTCCCTTATCCACAGCAAAACCTGATGGCTCCTGTGTCCAGTCATTCTGCATATTATTGCCTCTGTGGGAATTCAGAGTGAGAAGTCTACCATTAATTCTAAGATGCAATGTTTAAAAAAATTTACTACTAAGAAAAATAAATACATCCAATGATAATTGCATGGTGCCATCAACTGAAAGATGCATCCCTGTTTCAAATAAGTTAAAGTGAAAAGAAAGCATCTTAAAATGATTAAATATAGCATATAAATATGTTTTGATAGATTTTTCTCAGAGTCTTGGGGTCTCTTCATAGCCAACTTTTCTCATGATCATCGCTATTGCCCACTTGCAATGTCTTGTCCCTCCTTTCAGGTGCCATGCACTGTAGTAGCTGCTGTCACAAATAGTACCCTCCTCCAAAAGCTAGTGGAGTGTCTATTTTGGTGTGGTGGTTAGCACTGGGAAGTGGGTGGTAGAGGGTGCTAAGGGTGGATGGAATCAGAGGAGTATGGAACATAGCAAATGATAGGAAGTTTATGGAGGGTCTGTAAGTATCTTTTTTTTTAACCACTCCATGATATAGAAATACTAGGGGCCTGGTGCACAAAAATTTGTGCACTCGTGGGGCGGGGGGGGGGGGTTCCTCAGCCCGGCCTGTGCCCTCTCGCAGTCTGGGACCCCTCGGGGGTTATCCACCTGCTGGCATGCCAGGCCAGCCTGGATGAGGGGCTGATGGCTATTTGCAGGCTGGCCAAGCCCCCCAGTGGGGACCCTCACTCCATGGGGGTGTGGCCAGCCTGGGTGAGGGGCTGAGGGCCGTTTTCAGGCCGCCCACAGCTCCCATTGACCCAATGTCCCAGCAAGGCTGGCTGGAATCAGGTTTCTGGGGTTTGTTTATCTTCTATAATTGAAACATTGTTGCCTTGAGCAGAGGCCCGGCCAGCCTAGGCAGGCAGTTTCAGCTCCATTGCTGGTGCAACAGAAGCCTCCTGTTTGCTCTAGCTCCGTGGCTGCTGGCTGCCATCTTGGCGGGGTCAATTTGCATACAGCTGCTCTGATTGGCTGGTGGGCGTGGCTTGGCTGGTGGGTGTGGCTTAGGCATCTTGGAGTGATGGTTAGGTTAGATTCCCCACCCTCCTCCCCTCAAAAGTTTCTTCCTGCTCCTTTGTAGTCATTTTCTAACCCAAGCCCCAGCTTCTGGCAACAACTAACCTGCCCTCTATCGCTCTAGTTTTAACTTAAAGAATCTGTATCAAAGGAATTATGCAGTGTGTGGTATTTTGTGTCTGGAATATTTCACCTGCATAAGGTTTTGAGACATTTTCATGCTGTCGCATGTCTCAGCTGTTTATTCCTTCTTATTGCAGAATAGCATTTCTTTGAATGTATCATACCACAGTTTGTTTATCCATTCATTAGTTGATATACATTTGGGTTATTTCCTTAACCCAGTGGGGCACCATTGAATCTTTCACCACTAAATATAATTTCAGCTATAGGGTTGTTTTATTCTTTTGAAAACACTTTTTCCAAGTTTGTTGTCTTTTGCTGTGGGTATTGGATTTTGTCAAATGCTTTTTAGGATGGTCCCATGCTTATCTTCTTTAGCCTATTAATATGGTGGATTATATTCGTTGATTTGTGAGTATTGAACCACCCTTGCATACAACTTTATTATGACACTAGAGACCTGGTGCATAAAATTCGTGCACTGGGGGTGGTTCCTCAGACCAGCCTGCCCCCTCTCACATATTGGAAACCCTTAGGGGGTGTCCTACTGACGGCTTAGGTCTGCTCCTTGCTCCCCTTGGGTAGTGGGCCTAAGCCACAGTCTGGCCTCCCTCTGTGGGAGGTGACCAGGCTAATGAGGGGGTGACACCAGCCCCATCACCCTGCTGCTGCAGCCACTGCCAGTCACTGCAGTCACCAAGGTGTTTTCATCAACATGGACTCCAGTCCCTTCACCATGAAAAAATGACAACTTTCTTTAGACATTTTCAAGGTGTGTCTTTCATAGGATATGACATTTCTTTCTTTGTTTCTTTATTCTCACCTGAGGGTTTGTTACCATTGATGTTTAGAGAATGTAGAAGAGAAGGGAAAAACAGAGAGAAACATCAAAGTGAGAGGAACACTTTGATTAGTTGCCTCCTGCATTTGCCCTGACCTGTGCCCCGGCCAGTGGGGAGCCTGCAACCTAGGTACATGCCCTTGGTCAGAATTGAACCTACTCCCTGCAGTCAGCAGGCTGAGGCATTATGCACTGAGCCATACTGGCTAGGGCAGGATATGACATTTCTTAGCCCTCCAGCAGTGGGCCTTCATTTTTTTTCTCCAGGAGTGTGGTGGAAAAACTCTAGATTACCTTTCTGGATTCTTATTACCCAAGTTACTAAGAATATTACCAGTGGCATATAAGGAGCTTAGCCAATGAGTGGTAAGAAAAGGTGTTTCCTCTGTAGCTCACTCCGATCATGGGCTCCACTCCTGTCTCTCAAATCCCAGCTCCACCCTTGCCCAGGCCTGTAAGCACTGGCCAAGGCTGCAGGACTGGGCAGGGGACCCCCACACTCCTGCGATGGTGGTTCCACCCCTGCCCAGGCCCCTGCAATCTCCACCTCCACCCCTGCCCAAGTCCCTGTGATTGCGGGCTCTACCATGGGACAGGATTTCAGCCTCTGGACAAGGTTGCAAGCCTGGGCAGAGGACCCCCAAGCCCCTTTGATCTCCGGTTTCACAGAGCCCAGGCCACTGTGATCACCGGCTTTGATCCTGCTCACGGCCATCACCAGCTCTAGCCTTGCCTCACTGCAGCCTCTGGCCAAAGCTACAGGCCTGGGCAGAGGATCCCCAGACCCCTGCTTTGCCGGCTCCACCCCTGCCCCTTTGATCGCTGGCTCTATGGAGCCCAGGCCTCTGCAATCACTGGCTTTGCCCCTGCCCAGGCCTACGGCCTCTGGCCGAGGATGCAGCCTGGGCAGGGGACCTCTAGACCCCTGCTTTGCCAGCTCCACTGGTGCCCAGACTCCTGCGATTGCAGGCTCCGCCCCTGCCCCTCCAATTACCGCCTCTGCTCCTGGCCGCTCCGATTACCGGCTCCGCCCCTGCACATTCCTTAGGCCTCTGGCAAAGGTCTCTAGCCTGGGCAGGGGACCCCCAGCCCCCTCTGATTGCCTCTCAGGCCCCTGCCTCCCCCGCCACCTGCCTGGCTAACAGGCCTGACCACTTCAGTGGCAGGGTTGAGCCGAACTGGGCACCATCGTCTTGTAGCTATGGGGGCAGCCATCTTTGTGACGGAGTGATGCCTAATTTGCATATTACTCTTTTATTAGATAGGATGTAATTCTTTTAAACATTGTTAATCATGTTTTATACATGGTTGCAATTTGCTAGTACTTTGTAAGAAAAGTTGTGTCTGCATTCATGATAGATATTAGTGTGTAATTTTTCTTTGCAATCATTGACTGATTTGGGGCAATGCTGGCCTCATAAAACAAGTTGGGAAGTATTCTCACACCTTCCATTTTATGGAAGGTACTGTCCAGAATTTCTTTCAATGCTTCTTTAAATATTTGGTAACTTCTCTGGTGAGTTTATCAGGGCCTGGAGATTTCGGTTTTTATTTCACAGAGTTTTGTACCATGTGTTTTCATTTCCATTCAGTTCAAAACACTTTCTAAATTCCCTTGTAATTTTTTTCTTTGGCTCTGTGGAGTATTTACAATTGTGTTGTTTAATTTCCAGCATTTGGGAATTTTTCTAGATATTTTTGTGATTGATTTCTATTTCCATTTATTTGTTATCAGAGAACATACACTGTATGCTTCTAATACTTATTGATTTATTCAGATTTGTTTGATGTCTCAGATCTATTTTAGTGCATGTTCCAAATGGATTTTAAAAGAGCATGTCTGCATTCTGAAGTTTAGGATAGAGTGACTTATAAATTTTAATTAGGTCATTTTAGTTGATCGTGTTCAAGCTTATTATAACCTTACTGATTTTCTGTCTACTTAATCAACAATTACAAATGGTGATGTGTGGAAATCAGTACTTTAAAAATGTCACTCCTTTGTCTTCTGGATTGCATTATTTGTAATAGAAAGTCTGTAGTTATTCTTTTCATTGTTCATTATATAACAACTTGGGGGGCAGCTTTTAACATATTCCTTTATCATTGCTTCTCAGAAATTTGATTGTGACGTGCCTTGGTATAGTTTTCTGCTGGGATCATGAGCTCCTTGGATCTGTGTGTTTTCTTGTTTCCATCAAATTTTGAAAAATTTTGGACATTATTTCTTGAACTATCTGCCCCTCCCCCAAAGACCTTTTTGATGCTCTAATTAAAGATATATTAGATTGCTTGGTACTGCCCCATTAGTCACTGATGCTCTCTTATTTTTTAAAATATTTTTTCTTTTAATTTCTTCTTTGGATAATAAGTACTGTGCTGTCTTCAAGGTCACTGACATTTTTTTCTGTTATGTCTAATCTGCTGTTAATGTCAGCAGCATATTTTTAATTTCAGATATTGTATTTTTTATCTTAAGAAATTCCACTTGGGTCTTGTTTTCTTCTTTCTCTCTTCATTATGTTTATATTTTCTTCCACATTCTTGAGTATCTGGAGCACATTTATAATAGCTGGCTTAGAAACTTTATTGTTTTATCATCTCTGTCATTTCTAGATTTATTTCTATTGATTGATTTTCTTCAATAGAAATGGATTATATTTTCTAGGATGCAGGCCTGGGCAGAAGACCCCCCAACCCCCACGATCGTTGTCTCCTCCTCTTCCCAGGTTCCTGCGATTGATGGCTCTGCCCCTCGTCCCCGTCCCCCCCCCCGCCTCCCCCCCACCTGCCTGGCTAACAGGCCTGGCTACTTCAGTTAAGGAGCTGAGGCGGACTGGGCACTGCCATCTTAGTTGAGTTAATTTACATATTTGCTCTTGATTGGTTGGTGGGTGTGACTTGTGGGCATGGCTTGTGGGTGTAATGGAGTGAGGGTCAATTTGCATATTCCTCTTTTATTAGATTGGATTTTATCAAACCTTGACACTTGAGCAGGCATCTTTTTAATATTCTGTGGGATGAAACAGGAAGTGTAAGTAAAGCACATGTGCTGCATACTAAAGTATGATGCCTGGCTTTAGGGAAAGCACCAAGTGACTGTCTGAATTGCAAGTTAAAGTAGCTTTTTTTTTTTTAATGGGCCACAAGACAAATTTTGTAACCACAAGACAAATTATTGTCATTTAGACATGGGTATTTGGCAGATGTCTTTTTGTAAATGAGTCTAGCACTTAAAGAAAATGACTGACCATATTTGTTGCTAGTGATAAAACGTAAGCTTTTAGTAAAAATTAGCATTTTATAATTAGCAAATTGTATATACAACCATGAGCTTATTACCCTCCTAACAAAATCATGCATGAGTAAAAGATCCATTCAAATTTCAAAGCAGACCAATGGCTTTTTAATGTAATAGTATGAAAAGTTTGTGGATATGGTTTCAGACTCCACATTGCAATTAACTTTTAGAAAACTACCACTTGTCATGTTTGGGTATAGTGTCACAAAAGAATGTCCATGGTTATCTGATTAAGGCACTCTTCTCTTTTCCAACTACATATCGATGTGAAGCTAGATTTTCTTTATATACATCAAACAAAGTAACATGTCACAACAGATTGAATGTAGAAGCATGAGAACTCAGGATTCTTTTATTTAGGCTAGTCATTATAGAGGTTGCAATAGTGTAAAAGAATGCCATTCTTGTCCAGCTGGTGTGACTCAGTGGTTGAGTGTCAACTCAGGCACCAAGAGATCACTGGTTCGATTGCTGGTTGGGGCACATGCCTGGATTGTAGGCTTGTTCCCAGATAAGAGGCATGCAGGAGGCAGCCGGTTGATGTTTCTCTCTCATCAATGTTTCTATCTTTCCCTTCCTCCCTCTCTTAAATCAGCAAAAAATATTTTTTTAAATGTCACTTTTTTAAAAAGTTTTTGGAAAACATCTTTTTCACAATAATGTATTATTTGAATTAGTACATACTGTGTTTGTTATTGTTATTTTAAAATGAACTAATTATTTAAAAACTTTTTTTGCTTTAATTTCTAGTATGGTAAATATTGATAGTTATCCACATACACAAAGCTTATCTTAGGTCCTCAAGCCTTTTTAATAGAAGAAAGGGATTCTGAGACCAGAAAGTCTGAGTTATGTTTTTTAAAGATGACATGGATCTCAGCAATAAAAACATCTGCATCTGGTGCCTTTTAAATAGGGGACCTACAAGCACCTCTACTTTCTCTCTGCTATAATTGCTTATTTCATTTTTCTACTTTTTGTTGAATAATTTTGGTAGATTAAGGTTTTTTTAAGAAAGCATATCTTTTGGGTTTCTGGATGTATTGCTATTGATTCACAGGTTATATATCATATTTCCTTTAATACTTTTTGTATCTTGATTATTTCTCTTATTCCTCATCTTGATTTTTTTCCTCCTGAACTCCCTCTTTATTTCATTCATTTTACACATACCACTCATAAAACAGTGTAAAAGCTTTGGGACAAAGAGAATAGAAGGGGAGAGCACAGCTGACAAGAAATAGTGAGGAAGAAAAAAGGGGTCTGGTGTGCTGTCAGGGCTGTCTCCCTCATTGGAGCCCTGTGAAAGTTCAAGAGAAAAAGATGTCAGTGGGGATTGTCAGTTGGTCTCTCAGCGCAAGCTTCACAGAGCCATTGCTATTTGTAGATTCACCAGGATCCTAGCTCTGCCTCTCAA
Organism: Murina feae; assembly: GCA_004026665.1. Lineage (NCBI taxonomy): Eukaryota > Metazoa > Chordata > Mammalia > Chiroptera > Vespertilionidae > Murina > Murina feae. The sequence goes on along the minus strand of PVJC01038969.1, from coordinate 6,705 downwards.
CTTTTAACATCCTTATATTCCATTTTGCTTGTGTAACCAGGCGTGGCTCAGGTTCTGGAGTAACTCTGGCTAACCATGTTCACGAAAATGACTAATGTGAAAGCTAGAATAGCAGTTGAATAGTTCCCTAACAAATGAACCAGACTATCCATGTCTACCTGTCAAAGCATTTCTTTTCTTTGCAGACAAGTGTTTGTGTTTGCCTAGGGACTGCTTTTGGACATGGCTTTGTAAGATCGAGGAACGCAGCATTTGGCAGAGGGAGAAACTGGACTGAAATGAGGTTGCAGCAGATACTCCTGCGATCCCATGCAGAGCTCTGGTGGAGCTAGAATGACCACTTAGCACTGACCTAAGTTAGAGCAATGGCCCTGTGCTTTGGAACCTCCATGTCAGTCAGTCACGGGTTGTGGGGGGCCCTGTCACCGTTTCGGAGTTAGGTTCCTGAAGCTTGGGGCTATGCCTAGTGAGGGAATGCCGGTGGGCTCCCTACACCCAGAACTTGGGGGATGGGTGCCTTGGCCCTGAAGAGAGTGTTTGGACAGAATGTCATAGCTCTCACTACAAACATATGAGTTGTCAAGATGCATCCTGAATTCAGAAACGTTAAAATGTGAAAAACAATGCACCTTGAAAAGGTAGGAAGATGGTGTGAGGATTTGGTAGTGGATTTTGGTGTGGAGATGCAAACTGGACTGCAGGATGACCGAAGTAGAGAATCGGAAATCCAGAGGGCCCTCAGGGATTTTTCTCCACTGTCCATCATTCACGATTCTTCTTGCAAGTCTGTTTTGTTCCTGTCTTGATAGCCCAACTTTCTTTGCCAAACCACTTATCAAAGCCCACACGGGAGGTGGATAATGGACAATGCTGGGCGGGCCAATGTTTAAAAACCGGCTCTCTGGAGGAAAATAAGTGTGTGCATATATTCATATATTTTTTACTGATATAAAAAATATGGAGGACACAATTTATAAACAGTAATGAACGGTGCAATATCTTTATCGTAAATTCCATATAACCAATCGATTCTCACAGAATGCTAGTCTAACTGATTTTTGCAGAATTCATATCCCTAGCCAATCTGTGATGGGTGAGTCCGGCTTTAACATGACCTACTGGTTGATATTTTTGCATAAATTAATTAATAAGACAAAAGTGAAACATGAAGATGTATCTTTGAACTTACCTTGCTTGTCACTGATGTGAGAAACTTCGTTACCGAATCAGATAATAGTTTTCCAATCTTGAAAGAATATCTCAAGTCTTTGTCCTCTTTGCTATGTAACAGTTACAGACACAACACTTTCACATTTAATTTATATTAGTGATTCTCAAGTAGAGAGAGATGTTGCTGCTCAGGGGACATTTGGCAATGTCCAGAGATGTTTTTGGTTGTCAGAACTATAGAAGGCGTGTTATTAGCATCTAATGTATAGAGTCAGAGACCACACTACCCCCAAAAGGGGATTACTTTGCTCAAGGTTGAGAAACCCTGGTCTGTATTATGAACAATTTCTCTATAAAATTTTAAAGTTTATACAGTCAACAAAACAGTAAGTCAAGTCCCGATTTGTAGCATTTACCAGTTTTTGTGGTACAAATTCTTCCACTGTGGTTGATTTCAAGTATGACATCCTCAAGTGTGGAATGGTAGAAGATATGCAGTAGCCACATTATATAGTATTTAACTCCAAAAGCATAAATAATAGTAAAATGTAGTAATATAATTAGTAATAGGTTCTGTGTATTTATTACCTTTATTTACACACAGGTAATGTGTTTAATTGTAAATAAACAATTTAACTTTTAATAATGGCTATATTTAATAGCTGACTCACAAAATTCTTAAAAATTTAGCAATGGGCTCTTGCAGGCCACAAGAGACTGGTCTGGATCCAGCATGCCACTGACATAACTCCACCATTAATGTCTAGGGAACTGGCTCTGACCTCTCAGATTGCATTGGTACCTGCCATGGTATAACCACACAAAGCAGCACTTGAATGTGGGTGGATCCAAAGGGAACCTGCCCCCTTCCATTAGGAAATTGATAGATCCAGTGATCCCACTTCTAGGAATATATCCTAAGAAAGCCAAAATACCAATCAGAAAGAATGTATGCATCCCTATGTTCATAGCAGCACAATTTACAATAGCTAAGATCTGGAAACAGCCCAAGTGCCCATCAGTAGATGAGAGGATAAAAAAGCTGTGGTACATTTATACCATGGAATACTATGCAGCAGTAAAAAAGAAGGATCTCTTACCCTTTGAAACAGCATGGAGGGACCCAGAGTATTATGCTAAGCAAAATAAGCCAGTCAGAGAAAGATAAGTATCACAAAATCTCACTTATATGTGGAATCTAATGAATAAAATAAAACTGTTGAACAAAATAGATCCAGAGACATAGAAGCATGGAATAGACATGGGAACCTCAGAGGGAAGGTGGGGATCAAGGAGAAGAGATCAACCAAAGACCTTATATGCATGTATGCATAACCCATGGACACAGACAACAGTGTGGTGAAGGCCTGGTACAGGGGGTGGGGGATGGGCTAGAAGGAGTCAATGGGAGAAAACAGGGACATCTGTAATACTTTCAACAATTAAGGTTTTTTAAAAAACAGAAAAGATATATGCATCCCTAAAAATAAAAAATAAAAAATAAATTGATAGAAATGTCACCGTGAGTGGGTGGGCATTCTGAAAGGCACCCATGGAAGTTCTGCAGACACATGCCCCCTCCTCCACTCCTGCTCTTTAAGACCCCATGCAGACTGAATCTCTGACTCACCCATCCTCCCAGAGAGGGATTCCAACCTATCCTATTTAATAAAAGAGTAATATGCAAATTAGGCATCATCCAGTCACAAAGATGGCCACCCCCATAGCTACAAGATGACAGCACCCAGTCTGGCTCAGCACCGCCATTGAAGTGGTCAGGCTTGTTAGCCAGGCAGTTGGTAGGGGAGGCAGGGGGCCTGAGTGGTGGAACAGGTGATCAGAGGGGGCTGGGGGTCCCCTGCCCAGGCCAGAGGCTACAGGCCTAGGCAGGGGTGGAACTGGGATTTGAGGGGCAGTGGTGGAGCCGGTGATCAGAGTGAACTACAGAGGAAACACCTTTTCTTACCACTCATTGGCTAAGCTCCCTGTATGCCACTGGTAATATTCTTAGTAACTTGGGTAATAAGAATCCAAAAAGGTAATCTAGGGTTTTTCCACCACACTTCTGGAGAAAAAAAATGAAGGCCCACTGCTGGAGGGCTAAGAAATGTTATATCCTGCCCTAGCCAGTTTGGCTCAGTGCGTAATGCCTCAGCCTGCTGACTGCATGGTCTGGGTTCAATTCTGACCAAGGGCATGTACCTAGGTTGCAGGCTCCTCCCTCGCTGGTGCCCAGGTCAGGGCATATGCAGGAGGCAACCTATCAAAGTGTTCCTCTCACTTTGATGTTTCTCTCTGTTTTTCCCTTCTCTTCCACATTCTCTAAAAATCAATGGAAACAAATCTTCAGGTGAGGACAAAGAAAAAAGAAAGAAAGAAATGTCATGTTCTATGAAAGACACACATTAAAAATGTCTAAAGAAAGTTGTCATTTTTTCATGGTGAAGGGACTGGAGTCCATGTTGATGAAAACACCTTGGTGACTGCAGTGAATGGCAGTGACTGCAGCGACTGTCAGTGGCTGCAGCAGCACGGTGATGGAGCTGGTGGCTTCCCCTGATTAGCCTGTACACCTCCCACAAAGGGAGGACAGATTGCAGCTTAGGCCTGATCCCCAAGGGGAGCAGGGACGGCCATAAGCTGTCAGTAGGACACCCCCTGGAGGCTCCCAATATGTGAAAGGGGGCAGGATGGGCTGAAGAAACCCCCCATTTGTGAATTTCATGCATTGAGCCTCTAGTATAATATATCAGTGGTTCTCAAAATGTGACCCCTAGATCAACAGCAGCCATCTCACTTGGGAATTTGTTCAAAAAGCAGATTCTTGGGCCTCACCCAAAACCTCCTAAATGAGATAGATACTTGGGGGATTTGGACCAGCAGTTTGGGCTTCAGAAAGTCCTCCAGGTTATTCTGAAGATTGAGGATCACTGTATTTGATTATATAGTTTAAAAAGGAAACCACAAAAACAAGTTCATTCTATCCCTTAGGACAGCAAGAAAACAAGCCCAGTCTATCTTGTTAAATTTGATATTTTTTCCAGTCTCCAGATATGACAAATAATCTCTTAGGATGAGCTACTTCAATGGGTAAAATACTATAATCAATCATATATTAATTCTTACTATTTCTTCTTTTAGAAAATGACTGTTCTTTAATTTCTGTGAATATTTTATTATAGCCCCATATATGCTATCATATCTAATAAAAGAGTAATATGCAAATTAGGTGTCATTCCATGACAAAGATGGCTTCCCCCATGGCCACAAGATGGTGGTGCCCATAGACACAAGATGGCCACCCCCATAGCCACAAGATTACTGCCCCATGGACATAAGATGGCGGTGCCCATAGCCACATCCTCCTATCTAATAAAAGAGTAATATGCAAATTAGGTGTCACTCTATGACAAAGATAGCCACCCCCATGGCCACAAGATGGCAGCATCCATAGCCACAAGATGGTGGTGTCCAGTCTGGCTCAGCACCGCCACTGGAGTGGTCAGGCCTGTTAGCCAGGCACGTGGTGGGAGAGGCTGGGGGCCCAAGTGGTGAAACAGGCAATCAGAGGGGGTGGGGGTCTCCTACCCAGGCCAGAGGACTTTGCCAAGGGGAGCAGGGAGCAGACATAAGCTGTTAGTAGGACACCCCCTGAGGGCTCCCAATATGTGAGAGGGGGCAGGCTGGGGTGAGGAATACCCCCTCTTCCAGTGCATGAATTTTGTGCACCAGGCTCCTAGTCTATAATAATAAAAGCCTAATATGTTAATTAGACTGGACATCCTTCCAGACAACCTTCTGGACAAAGCCAGGGCTGTAACAGCTGCCACGGTTACCTCAGGTTGAGGCAAGCAGCCTCAGCTGTGAGGGCAGAGCCCCTCGCATGAATTTCACGCATCAGGCCTCTAGTGTGTATATATAAAAGCCCAACGACTGGACTGGCAGAACAACCAGAATGACCTGTGTCTATGATACATGCACTGCGGTAACCAACCAGCCTGTTCCAGGCCCCAATTGGCCTGCTCTCCCCCATCTGGCTGGCCCGGCCCCTGATCAGCCCCCAACACCCTGATTGGGGGCAGGGCCTGCTGGCCAACTACCTGCAGCCCCTCCCCTCAGCTGGCCCCATCCTTGATTGGTCCCCACCCCAATTGGGGGAGGGACCAACCAGCCAACCACTTGCAGCCCCTCCTTCCACTGGCCCAGCCCAATGGGCCCCCATTGGGACAGGCCGGCTGTACCCCACCCGTACACAAATTCATGTACTGGGCCTCTAGTTAAATTATTTTTATCTTACCTAATATGCCTTTTCAAGATCTTTTCTTGATTCTCAAGTTAGCTGGTCATATCCTCAAGTGTAGGACTATTTTTTGTATTTCGTTTAGGGTACAGAATCTAAGATAATACAGAGCTCATAGAAAATATTTAAATATTTATTTAATAATTGTAAAGAATTTTAAAAATATACTTTGTCTAATCCTTTGTTTTCTTTTACTGGAATTATTTAAAAGTTATCATACACAATTCCTAAAGTAATTATGCTGGAAAAATTGATGAAGAATTTCAATAATCCTATATAATAAAAGCCCAGCTACTGAATGGAGGAACGACCAGAATGACCAGTCAACCAATCACTATGATGTGCACTAACCACCAGGGGGCAGATGCTCAATGAAGGAGCTGCCCCCTAGTGGTCAGTGCACTCCCACAGTGGGCTGACCAGAATGAGCGGCTGCTCTCCACAGTGGGAGCAACTGCTCAGAGGGCAGGTCCACTGTCACTCTGCTGACTGGGATGAGAGGTGCTCCCATAGCAGGCTTATCCCCCCAGGCCATGGCCCCCACCAGTGCATGAATCCTGTGTACTGGGCCTCTAGTCCTATATAATAAAGAGGGAATATGCAAATTGACAGTCACTCCGGTCAATTTGCACCCACAGCTGAGGCTAAGTTCCCATAACGAGCCTTAAGGAGCAATCAACAGGGACCTGAGGCTGCTCACCCACCCACCTCCTGCATGGGGCTTGACAGGGGACCTCAGGTTGTGCCTTCCACCCGCAGGGCTTGACAGGAGACCTCAGGCTGCTCCCCCCGCCCTGGCACCAGGCCAGAGGAACTCAGGCTGCACCCTCTTTCCTGGTGCCAGGCCAGGGGACCTCAGGCCATGCCCTCCGCCCTGGCCCCAGGCCAGGGGACCTCAGGCTGTGTCCCCCACCCAACGGGACTTGATCGGGGCCCTCAAGGTGTGCCCTCCACCCTGGTGCTGGGCCAGGAGACCTCAGGCCACGCCCCCCACCCCAGCACCAGGCCAGGGGACCTCAGGCTGTGCCCCCTGCCCTGGCGCCAGGCTGGGGGATCACAGGCCACTCCCTCTGCCCAGCAGGGCTTGATGAGGGACCTCAGGCCGTGCCCCCCTGCCCTGGCACCCAGGGGACCTGAGGCTGCACCCCCTCACCTGGCAGGGCTTGACAGGGTGGGACCAGCTGGGTCTGGATCTAGCCCAATGAAGGGGGGCCGTCCAGGTTTGGGTCTCTAGC
>PVJC01038968.1:0-16501 GCA_004026665.1 Murina feae | reverse complement strand
TCCAGTGATGGCAGTCACAGCTATCCTGGAGGCCACTGCAGACTCTTCCATGAGATCCTTTCTTCTTCTGCCAGTGTGGCCACAGTGCAGGCACAGAACCTGACTCAGCCACGTGGGCTTTTCCGGAGTTGAGTCCTCAGCACAGGACAAAGGTGGAACAAAGACAACGCAAGCCAGTTAATCATCTGATCCATGGCAGCTCCTCTACCCAGTAAGTAGTTTGCTCTTCTAACTGGAGGTGGGCTTCCAGTGCTCCCATCAATTCTAGGGAAATTCGTGCCCCACTGAATTCTCTGTTAACTTGAGTGAGCCAGAGTTGGAGTCTGTTGATTACAGTAAGGGAATCTTAACTATTACATGGACAAGTTTTTACCACATTTTCTAGATTTCAAAATGCCATAAATTTAATATGCACCATTGATTTTTTTTTTCAGGGAAAAAAGAAGCAGCTACAGCACTATATTTAATAGTTATAGTATTATATTCAACCTTAAAAGGCAAGAAGCTTCCTGATTCGAGAAATGTAAAACATAAAAAGTGAAATGTGAAAAAATATGTTAGAACTGAGGAAATATGGTACTCATGTAATCATTATTAATAAATTATAGTGGGATAATAATTATGGCAACTGAGCATTTTATGCAGATAGAAACCTAAAGAGTCAGGGAAGTATGCCAGAGGAGTTCATTCTAAAATTCTCTTGATGGCTGCTCTGAGAATTCCTGAATTTATTTGCCTTTTGGTGTGAGACGTATCCAGTTTGGGCTGCCAACTAATTTCCAGAAGTGGAAGGCAGCTGTGGCTTACAGTGAGTGGGAGGCTTGCAGGAAAATAGCAGTGCAGCAGTTGGGAGAAGTTCTCCAAAATTCGCTGATGAACAGCTAATGGGCAGTTATCTTTGAGTGATATTTTTATAGCTTCTTACATAGAGTTGGTGAAAAATGAGCTTGGGGGTAGGGGGGGGAGGAGCTTGTCAATTTGGCTTCTCATCAAACCCAACTTAGTTGAGTTGCCAATTCTTAGTTGTTTTGACAATTTATTAATAAGATAGGTATGTCTGCATTGGCAACCTTGATTAACAGATTAATGATCACTGCTCCTTGCAGTGTAATCCTCTGTTGCACCAGCAGAACTATATAAATTGACCTCTTTTTTTTTTTTTTTAAATATATATGGGTTAGGAGTCCCTCAGGGTGATAGGCAGCCCAAAGGAGGAGCCCAAAGACAAAGAAATGCCCTAAAGAAACAATTTTCCAAGTTACTGTTTTGACTTGAGGGTGGTAGGGACTTAATTGGAAGATAGTGTCATAACGACCTTCTGCAGAATCGAGGGGAGGGGGTCTGTTAGTAACTACAAATGTACTTGCTGGGCAGGTCTTGCAATTCTACTCTGGTTTCTGCCTCCTCCTCTGTTAATGCAAAGGCAATTCATCATAATTTGACTGCCATTTGTCTCATGCTTAATGATTTAAAGGTGCATCTTCACATGGCCCAGCTTATCATAGAAGGCTATAGACTTAATGAGGCGATGTATTCTGTGCCCTCACTTTTCAGCTCTAGAAGCAAGGGCTCTGATGTAACCCTTTATGTCTAGGTTCCTCCTTTGCAAATGGGATTAATAACAACCCCTACTTCATCCTTTGGTTATTGAAATTACTCTACCAAGTGCCAGGGACAGGCTTAATATGGTACAAAGTATTCAATAAACGTTAGTTTTCTGTCATTTAGGAGAAGGGCTTGGAGATATTTGAAGATGGGGGCTATGCAGATTAAGTGCAATGCTCTCTGATTCATGGTACTGGGCTTGACAAACTCTGGCTCTTGAGTGAAATCTAGCCTGTCTTGTGTTTTGAGGTAACTTTTATTGGAGCATAGCCATGCTCATTTGTTTACATATTGTTTATGGCTGCTTTTGTGTTATAAAAACAGAATTGAGTAATTACAATACAGAACTTATGGTGTGTAGACCTGGAATTTTTGTGTCTGGTCCTTTACAGGAAAAGTTGGACAAACCTCTGGTGTTGTCAAGGAAACTGACAAAATTCCAGACTTAATGTAATTTAGTAACAGTTTCATTGCTTTCTAATTTATTTAACATTTACCATACTGGTAATTGATATTCAGAAGTTTTTATTTTTTAAAATTTGAAAACAATTCTGAAATATAGCATATATGTGAATATATCTGTAGGGATAGGTTCCTACACATGACATACTTTGGAGTAATTATTTGGATCACCTCAGTTGATATGATTGCAGATTTACTAATGGGACATGGTGAAATTTCTCAGCAGCGAAGTTGTCATAACTGGGTACAGAATTAAGTTGTCAGTTCTAATTCCTTCTAACAGAGTTTATTATTAATTAGCTTTTTTTGATATAGCTGGAGGTTGCAGTCCCCAAAGAAAAAACACAATATTAAGGCCCAAGGAATTGATGACTTGTCAGATAAAGTTAGCTATTACAGTTCCTACCTATCAAAAGTAATCTTATCGCTGGTCATTGCTTCCATCTTTTAGAGTTGCTGCCTTTGGGTTCTATAATAGGTTGCTGGATAGAGTCATCAGGTTTAATGTAATTTTCCATCTGGATTATCACATCTGTCATGATAGGTCTATGAGATAGACATGTATTAAAACATACTTTTATGCAAGGTAATATTATTCCTCATACTCTATTTGTGAAACATCCTATATAATAAAAGCCTAAAATGCTAAGTGTCCAGTCATACAGTTGGCTATTCAACCAATCAAAGTGTAGTATGATAACGATATGCTAAGGCCACTCAGCTTCTTGCTATGACGTGCACTGACCATCAGGGGGCAGATGCTCCAACCAGTAGGTTAGCTTGCTGCTGGGGTCCAGCCGATCAGGACTGTGAGATGGGCCAGACACACCCTGTAGCCCTCCTACGGTCCCTCCCCAGCTGGCCAACCTCCTGCATTTCCTGCCTCAATTATGCACTGGTGGGGTCCCTCGGCCTGGCCTGTGCCCTCTTGCAATCTGGGACTCCTTGGGGGATGTCTGAGAGCTGGTTTTGGCCCCCTGGTTGCTATGACCAGTTACTGTGACACACACTGATCACCAGGGGGCAGATGCTCAATATAGGAATGGTGGTCATTGCGCTCCCACAGGGGGAGTGCTGCTCAGCCAGAAGCCGGGCTCACGGTTGGTGAGTGCAGTGGCGGTGCCAGGAGCTTCTCCTGCCTCAACAGCATTGCTAAGGATGTCCGGCTTTCAGATTGTGAGAGGGCACAGGTCAGGCTGAGGGACCCCTCCCCCTGAGTGTACGAATTTTGTGCACTGGGCCTCTAGTGCTCAATTCAAAGACATAATTTTGGAAACACAAGATTTATCTATTCTTAGTAAGAGGCCCTTCTGTTTTCCTTTTGCCACAATTTTAGGGATAACAGATCTGGAAATAATTCTGTGTAGAAGAGGAAGTTTAGTTATATTAAATAGAAAAAGTAAATATAGTTAAATAATATATGTGCCTTAAATTGTTAATTAGTTTTAAATTGTTGATTGGGAATCATAATTCATATCTATGTTGCTGGTAAATTTGTGTTGTAGAGTAGACTTATGGGAAAAGGAAAAGGAAATACACATTTATGTTTTCCTTTTCTCCTGGAACATTACGTGAAAGTGCTTTCTGACTCAGCTTAGGAAATCTTGTCAATTGAAAATAGAAAAAGGCTGTTGCTCCTGTTAAAGGGGCAATTGCAGTGTCTCCAGCATTCTTAATTGTGGTGTATGTAGCACCTAGAGATAGATGAAGAATGTAAAATATGAAAGTTATGTGTACTCCGAATTGTTGAGTCCCTAAGAAATTCCAGGATACACCTCACAGGGGACATCATTTCTGAGGATCCTTTAGAAATTCATTCCAAAGCAGCCATTGGTCCCTGTTCCTGACTTTCTTGTGATTGCCTCCCATGACTGAAAATGAAGATAAGTATCTGAATCACATAATGGCATGCTGTTTTCTTTCAAAAGCTATTGTTTTTATTCATTGTTATAAAAGCATTTTTGAAACAACATTAATTAAAATTTGAAAAAAGAAAACAAACAACCTACAATACCACACTTTCAGGAATTTAAACAATGAACCCAGAAGGAGCTAGAAGGGCAGATAGAGCCTGCAAACTCCAGCAGGCAGTAGCGTGCTGTTTTTCATTCCTAACACCCCAGGTGGCTGATGGCATTACCCCTTTCATTCCCCAAGGAGTTTCAGAGCAGAAACAAACCCCCATGATAATTCATACTCATGCTCTGTTGAACCTCCTGCTTGTGCCTGTGCTGACCTCATTACTGATACTTATTTCAAAGAGGAAAAGGCAAATTTTGGATTTTTTTTCTTTGTTATGTTTGTCTGATTATAAAGGAAAATATGCTCATTGCCTACAATTTGTTACTTTTTGTCATGACAGGTAGGTCAGTTAGTTAGAGCATCCTCCTGTTATAGCAAGGTTGTGGATTGCCTTCCCATCAGGGCACAAACAAGAATCAACCAATGAATGCATCAATAAGTGGAACAACAAATCAGTGTTTCTCTTTTTCTCTCTTACCCGCCTCTCTAAAAATCAATCAATTAAAAAAAAAAAGGAAACTTGTTACTTTTATAGAAATTTCTAGAATCAATAATTAAACTGTTATAAATGGAATATACTTCCTTCCAATGATTCTCCTACATATCAGGGATTTTTCTCAACTTTAGCATGATTAACATTTTAGACAGAATAATTCTTTGTTGTTGGGGATGTCCTGTGAATTCTAGAATGTTTGTAGGTTCCCTGGCTTCTACTGAGCAGAGTAGAAATTCCAGCAGAATCTCCCTCCCCCCACCCACTAATAAGGATCAAAAATGTCTCCAGACATTGCCAAATGCCACTGGGAGACACAATTGCCCCCAATTGAGAACTACTTCTAAGTATGAAAAATAGAATTAGAATTTTATTGTCTTTACAATTTTATATTTTGCTTGTTGTTGTTAATCCTCACCTGAGGATATTTTTCCATTGATTTTTAGAGAGATTGGAAGGGAGGGGAGAGACACAGAGAGAAGCATTGATGTGAGAGACTCATCAATTGGTTGCCTATTGCATGTGCCCCAACCAGGTCTGATGATTGAGCCTGCAACCGTGGTATATGCCCTTGACCATAATCGAACTCAGGACCCTTCAGCCTGAGGGCCGCTCTATCTACTGACCCAAACCGGCCAGGGCTATATTATGCTTTTTAAGCTAGTGGTATTTTCCTGTTTCATTAACAGGCCTTGAAATTATGGTATTCCTGGGCTACAGTCGCTTGTATAGATATAATACAATTTATTTAATTAACCATCTCATTGTTGACTAGTTGGGTTGTTTCCCAATTTTCTTTTTCCTATAGAGAAAAGTTTAATAAACATCCTTGTATATAAATATTCTACTCCATCACTAGTCAGCAAATCTCTCATGTCTTTCAAAAGTGATACATTTATTTTCAAGTAACAAAGTACCTTTGAAACTAAATAATTTTCCAAAACTTTGAGGTCTTAGTGGAGTGATAGATACCTTTTATACAAAACAATCAGTGGCTACAAATCTCTGAATCTGTTTTTTATCTCTTTTGAATAACAATTCAAGGGGCTGATAATCCAGTGAAAGCAAAGGACACTTATGCTTGGAGAAAACCTGTTACACACGTACACACAATTTTGTGTAAAACTTCAGGGAGTCTTGGATCTGTGAAGAATAGCCGCAGACCTTAAGTTAAGGAGTCCTATTATAAAAATACTCATTCCCCTACACCTTTTACAATGGGATAGGTATGGCCCATGAAGGGCTGAGGAAACCAACATTAAGGAGCATGTCCATGACCCCTGGTGTGTCAGAACCAGAAGCCTGGTGCCCCTTGAGCCTTTATAAATTTGATGAACCACATTCAGGAAACTTTGGAGGCAGAACAGTGAGTGTATTTTTTTTGTTTTTGTTTTTGTCCTTTAGGCCTGTGGTAGTTAGAGTCAAATGAAGTCTTAAGTTTTCTGAGCTGACCCTTCCTGCCTGTGAAGGCCTTTCTAACTCCACCAGGAGTGTCCCGTGAAGCACTAAACTTTATAGAGCATTTATCTACATCTGTCCTCAGCCGTTATAATTTACTCCCCTGTGTAGACTGAGAAGAGGTCTATAAGCAGTGAGTTATAATACAGTGACTATCGTCATGGCCATTGCTTTTCAGTATAGAGGTGGGGCAAGGAGAAAGGGGAGGGAAGCACCCACTCTTTGCCAAACATCATTCCAGGGACTTTGCTTCCATAGTTTTGATTAAACCTCACAATTACTCTGGGAGATAATTGATATTACCACTATTTTACTGATGGGTTAATTCAGTGGGTTAAGCCTTTGGCCCATTGTCACCTGGAGTAGGTGGCATGTGAACCTGGGGGAAGCTCATGATCTTTTTATTGCATTGTTCTACCCAAGAAAAGCAGAATCAAGATTCTCCCCATTTCTCTAACACCCTATTACCCGCACTCCGAATAAAATTTCGTCCTAGCATTCTGTATCCCCTTAAAAACAGGGCCTTCTACAGTACTCGTAGGTTGTCATGCTATCTACTTTAATAGACACTAATCTTGGATTTAGAAGACATGGCTTTGTTGTTTTGCTCTCTATCAGTTATGAATGATGCTGGGCTAATCACTCATTCTCTTGGACTGTCAGTTCCTTTCTCACCACAGATGTTGTATTACTTAATAAATAATATTAAAAGCTCATATTTATGAAATTGCTTTCTTAACTTGAAAGTAAAGCAAAACTGTAAAAGATTGCTACTTTGGGAGACATTTAAACTCCATGAGTTCAACTCCTTATCTTTAAAAACGTAATTATAACTCCCACCTCACAGAGTTGTTAAGTTGTTCATACAACAAATACTCATTTTTTTAGGGGACAGATAGCAGTGACACACATATAATAAACAAGTGGAAAAAAGCAAATGGGATAATTGGCAATTGTGATAAGTACTATGAAAGATAGAAAGAGGCAATGGCATTGGAGGTCGAGGGTGCTGCTTTAGGTAGGGCAGTCAGAGGAAGCCTCTTTAAGGAGGTGATGGAGACTTGAGAACTGAAGGATGAGAACTCACCAAATAAATGCTATCGAAAGGACCTAAAGTGTGGAGAACAGTGTTGTTCTCAAAAGATTATTAACAGAAGGGGTGTGGGGGGGGGAGAAGCTATATGCATTGTTGTTCAACATGTGGTCCATAGACTAGTGATCATCTTCACACACTTAGTTACGGGCTGCAGCAAGCTTAGGAGCATGCACAGGAATATAAAGCAATCCAATCCTTCATTGAGGACATCTTGCTGAAAAATAAAAGTTAGCTGAATGTAGCAGTATGCTTAGGCAGTTGATGTACATTCTAGCAAAATATATTCAACATGATTTGAGATTACTTTTTCCAATTCAAATGAAATTCTATTCTTGGGAAGTAAATAAGTTACATGCATCTAGCATAGGGGTCTCAGATCTCAAAATAAATCTTAAGCAGTGTTGCATTTCATATTCATACCTACCAAGCTTATTACCCATTTGCACATATTTTGGTAAAAAGAACAGCTGCTTAAAATCTAGAAATTTTATATCTATACTTCATTCATGGAGGGAGTTTTAGTGTTTTCGGCAACAGAAACTGGTGAGTTTGTTATCACCCAGGAAATGCCTACATCTTCTGGAAAAACTATGGCACTCATTTGTTTGCTCCATAGTGAAAATTTCTTTCCCTTCTTCTTCATTCCTTCCTTTTTTGCTTCTTTCTTGACTTCCTCAATCCTTCTCTCCCTTGGTTCTCCTTTCCTACCTCCCCCTCTCTCTTCCTTTCTCCTTTCCTTTCAACTATATACTGAGCATTTATACTATAGGCTAAGAACTGTGCTTGGCCCTATAAATACTTCAGTTAGAAAGACAGAGTCTATCTAAAAAGGAGATCATAGTCTTAGCAGAACATAAAGGTAATTGGAAAATTTCAACCCAATGTGATCTGTACCACGGTGGAGGGACATATAGAGTGTATATCAGAGAACCTAATTTAGGCATCTAAATTAGAATTGGAGTCAGAAGTTTAGGTCCAAGGAATTAAAAAGTTAGGGTTAAATGTTTGGTGATTGGCAGAGTGTTCTTGGTAAAAAACAATTCATGTGTCAAAGCTTGAAGATGAGATAGTGCAATAAATAAATAAAGTTTAGTCTGACTGGAGTTTTGGAGTGAAAAGGAGACATTGGATAAGGAAACATATTCTTAAGGGTCTTCTATACCATCTAATGAATATGGACTTTATGTTTAAAGTGATAAAGAATCATTGAGGGATTTCAACAGGCAGTTGATGTGATGGTACTTGTATTATAGAGAGATTATATTGGATCTGGGAAGGAGGATAGATTGAAGGGATAAGGTTGGAGTCAGAAAGGCATGTAGAAGGGCATGTCCGTGAATAGCATCACAGAATGAACAAATTAGAACATGGTGCATGCAGATGGTGAGGTATTATATTAATTAGATGCTCAGAAAGCTGCTTACTGGTTTTCTGAGGGTCATGGGCACTTTGGAAAAGCAAGCACAGAGGCCAGGTCTTCCAATCTGTGTGTTGTTTTTCTCTTCAGAACTGTTTTGAGACCAGTCATCATTCATTTTTTTCCCTTTCAACCTTTATCCAAAATAGCTTTAATTTAGTGTGGGGTGTTTCTCTCTGATGATAATTTTACTCTTGGGAGTTCCTCAGTATTCTGTTGCTACATTAAAATATAAACTTACTTTTAAAAATGATGAAGAGGATATTATGCAGGCAATGTCAAGGGAATAATTGAATTTTTTTCTTAACACATAGCCATGGAAAGAAGGGAGATTAATCAGAGAATAAGTATGTTCAGCACAATTGTGAGCTCAGTGCAGAATGAACTACTCTGTGGGACAATGAAAAGACATAAGATACTGTCTCTGACCCTGAAGTTGTCTAGTTCTAAAGACAAACACATATGAATAGATAAAATCACTTAAAATAATATCTAAGAGTGCATTATAGTTATATGCTTAACAATGCAATGTTCTAGTTGTTCAGAAAACAAAGAGGATTGAGTAGTCAGGAAAACCCTTCTGGGAGAAGTGGTAGTCAAACTAAGCCTTGCATGGGCAGGGAGGAGAAGGCAGTAGACTGGAGGGCTGGCTTGGGGAAAACATGACTGTATCATATTGATGGTAATTTATCATGGGGCCTACAAGGGTGGTGAGAAAGTCCTAAGAAACAGTGGGAAGGAAGTTCATCCAGAGAGGGTGTGGGCTGTAATGGATGCCTTTGAAGTGAAGACACACATTTTGAGAAATGCAGACTCAGCGGAGCTTCTCAAGTAGAGATATTATGGGAAAGAATGATAAGAGGACCAGATGAATGGGGGAGATTGGTCATTTCCAACTTCTATAATAATTGAACTCACCTAACTTTCATCTATCCTGACCAATTCATGCCTATGCTTTCTCCCTTCGATGAGCCACCTTGTTGGTTAAATGAGATAAATGATATGAAAGTACTTGGTGGATCCTAAGTGATTATCATAATTATTGTTGCTACCAGTATTTCTGCCTTCATATGTTCCATGTCTTTGGCCAAAGCCCCTTCCCAAAACTCAGTTCCAGTCCCTGGTTCCTGCCTGGCTTTCTCTGCTTCATTACATTGCCTTGAAGAGTTCTCTGTCCAGCTGTGTGATTTGTGCCTGCAGTACATTTTCATTTTAATTTCTTATACATCTCTAGTGTGACAGAATCCAGCCTGATTAAACAACCCAAAAGAACAAAAAGAATAAACTGAATTTAGCATTAATAAGAGTGTGGTGATTTGCTCCAGGTTACTATTTCATGTTTTATCTGAGCTTAAGGATTTTGTGGCCATGGCTGAATCTTCTGTTTCTTTGAGAGGGCCCAACAGAGCATTGCACAGCCTTAGTAATTGATGGGTTTTTATTCAGTCCACAGGTAGATTGCTGCTTCTCCTTGTGCTGAAAAGTGAGGGCTTATCAGCTTTTCCATTTTGGCCTTCAGCTAATATTTTTAGATGGCCAAGATGTTACCAAAATCAGTCTTTAGTGGGTGACTTTAATTATTGCCTCTCATTGACAACAGGATTGTAACTTCTTGTGCTCAGTTGTGTCTGAGTCCTCTTAATTCTGTAAATTCTTTGTAAGGTACTGCTCTGTGTGTTTTGCAGTAATAGGCTGCGTATTTTTCAGTAGGTTCCCCATGTAATGAAGATCCACAAAGACATGACTTTTGATTGATGACTGCATTTAAGAAGTTATTTAAGGAGTATCTTTTGCTTGGGATCAGCTTTTTACACTGATCTTTCTCAGCAGCTTCCTTCTGACAGGAACATTTTGTTTGCATTTCATTTTTATTTTTAGGCATTTGCAAATGAGCCTACCCTGAAACAGCAATCTGCTCTATCCAGATGGGGGCAGACCAGGGCAACAATTCATGTATTCATTCCACAGATATTCATGGAGCAAGGAAAGCATGAAGGCCCTTTCCTAGGCACTGAAGATACAAGAATGTGACAAGACAACCCAGTTCTTGCCCCGCAGGGAGTTTAATGGGCTTGTGAGCATGAAATTATCTATAAATATAAAAGGCTAGTATGCAAAGTGTCCCTGTGGGAGTGCAACCGGTAGACCGGGAATTCTATTGCTTGCTATGACATGTGCTGACCAACAGGGGGCAGCGTGGAACAAAGGAATGCTTGGCTGGCAGCCAGCAGGCAGGGAAGGGAGGCCCTGGCTGGCAGCCGGAAGGCCTTGATGGGCCCTGATTGCCAGCCAGGCCTAAGGACTCTCTCCACCCATGCAAGAATTTCATGCACCAGGCCCCTAGTTTTATTATTATGGTGATAATTACTGTGAAGGGGAAATATTGGGAGCTATTATAGCTTCTGCTGGGAATTCATCTAGTCTAGGTGGTTCCAGGAAGGACTTCTTGAAGAAGTGTTAACTGAATATTTATCTGAATGACACATGGAATTTAATAAGATACAGGAGAAAGTGGCGAAAGATTAGAGGTGGCCAGAATTAATAGACTAAATGAATTTCCTGAGGTTGGAAGGCACTAAATCTAACTTAAAAGGGGGGAAGGGTAACATGTCTAGAACTTAGAGATTGAGGGTGAAATACCATGAATTGAGGCTGAGGAAATAAGTGGGGGCTAGATCCTAGGGATCCTGGGGGTTACTGAAAGGATTGAATTTTTCTCTTCAGAGTAAGGAAGAAGCCATTGAAGAGAAGTAAACAGTGGAGTAACAACATCTACAGGATAATCTAGATTTCTATTAATAGTCAACTGGATTATAGCTGATGGTGGCTTGGAGTGGAGTTGTATATGGAGATGAAATGATAGGCTATGAGATAATTAGACGGTAACTTTGTCAGTATTTAGTGATTGGATATAGTGGGTATGGGAGAGGGAAGTATCAAAAAAACTTCAAACTTCTTGGTAATACAGGGTTGGGGAAATCAGGTCTGGGTAAAAACATTAACCTTTTCCCAAATAGGAAGAAGTCATAACCCATTGTTAATGCATAGTAAGCATCTCAATTCCTTATTGTCAATAACTTTATAAATATAGCTTCTTCAAGGAGAAGGGATGCCCTGAAGTAGGAGAGCTAATGAATAGCTACTTTAATTTTTCTAAATTCTAATAATATTGTCTCTGTTGGCAAAATTATTTCCTGATATTTTTCTATTCCTTTTAGCAAATGTGTTTATCTTCTTCTGAGTGTCCCCAAGCCTCTCAGCACAATACAACTTAGCCTTTATGAAATAGTATTTCAATCACCTGTTGATGTTCCAAACCCTTCTAAGAACTAGTTTGTTACTCTCTTCTTTTTAAGCACCTACAGAAATCATATATCTCCTTTCTTTGGTAACTACACCTTGATTTTCATCTGGGAACTATCTGTTCTTCACTCTGAGTTCACAAGAGCTGAAAAATTCTCCCTCCTCTATCTCCATTGTCACATTGTTTGGCTCAAGGACAGTGGGAATCAGTGTCAGCACTTTAATCGGAATTACTGAGGTTGCAGGACCAATAGCCATTTTGTTAGTGAAAAGGAGTCATCCTGAGAATGTACACAACACAGAAGGGAGCAGAGAAATGCAGAAAAAGTGTCCTTATGACATCATTCGAGCCTCTGGCCAGTCTGAGCTCCATGCTCTTAGCTTTTTAGTTATGATTCATATAGTCCCTTCTGTTTGAGTGAGTTTTGAGTTGATGTCCTGTCACTTGCAAATAAGAGCTCTTTAAAATATAGTTCTTTAAAAAATTGAGATCCATAGCTAAAATGAATGACTGATAATGATAATATTTTTTAGCTCTTACTATGCATACATTGCCATGACACCTAACATACTTCATCTAAAATCAATCTTTAACAATACTATATGACATAGATATAATGATCCCCAATTAATGGATGAGATAACTGAGATAGTTAGGATTCAAACCTAGGAAATCTAATCCCGTATTTTACAATACTTCTCCAGAGTAAGAAAGGTCTCTGTTATAACATACTAGGGGCCTGGTGCACAAAAATTTATGCACTCGGGGGGTTCCTCAGCCCGGCCTGTACCCTCTCACAGCCTGGGACCCTTCAGAGGATGTCCACTTGCTGGCATGCCTGGCCAGCCTGGGTGAGGGGCTGATGGCTGTTTTCAGGCTGGCCAAGCCCCCCAGTGTGGACCCTCACCCATTGGGGTGTGGTAAGCCTGGGTGATGGGCTGAGGGCCGTTTTCAGGCTGCCCACAGTCCCTTCAGGTTTTGAGTCCCTATTGGGTTGCCTGGGCAGCCTGGGTGAGGAGCTGAGGGCCGTTTTCAGGCTGCCCACAGTCCCTTTAGGGTTCAAGTCTCTACTGGAATACCTGATTAGCCTGAGTGAGGAGCTAAGGGCTGTTTTCAGGCTTTCAAGCTGGTCACAGCTCCCATTGACCCAAGGTCCCAGCGAGGCTGGCTAGAATCAGGTTTCTGGGTTTATTTATCTTCTATAATTGAAACACTGTTGCTTTGAGCCGAGGCCTAGGCAGGTAAGGAAGCCTCCTGTTTGTTTCAACTCTGTGGCTTCTATAATTAAAACATTGTTACCGTGAGCAGAGGCTCAGCCAGTCTACGCAGGCAGTTGCAATGGAAGCCTACTGTTTACTCTAGCTCTGTGGCTGCCGGCAACCATCTTGGCTGGGTTAATTTGCATAAAGCCTTTCTGATTGGCTGGTGGGTGTGGCTTGGCTGGTGAGCATGGCCTAGGCATCCCAGAGAGATGGTTAATTTGCATATTACTCTTTTATTAGATTAGATTGTAAACACTTGTTTGAGAATCAAGACTAGTTTCTCTACTTGTCCCATATCTTTCCTGGTTATGGAAAGGAAAAAGCAGCAATGGAAGCCATCACTCATATTTTCTAGGTTAAGTATCACCATTTCAGGTCCTAATATGATCAGATTTTGACTATTATAGAAGCTAACAGTGAAACTCATTGAAGACAGAGATCTCTGCATCTGGTTTCAAACCTATATGACCAACTGCCTCTTTGATGTCTCAAATTAGTTGTTTTACAAGAATCTCAAAGTTTACATGTCCAAAATGGGGTTTCTAATTCCCAGATGCCATCTCAATGTGTTCCTCTTGCTGACTTATCCATTTTAATCAAAGGAAGCATCAGGTACTGGCTTCTCAAGATGATATTGTAGGAGAACATCAAATTGCCAGTCCTATATAGACTATATCTAGAAACCATTCACCAACCACCTTGGCCTCCTGTAGGTTCTCAGAATATCCTGAGTTCTTTTGTGTACTAGGACATTTATTCTTTAGTACACAAGTTTCTACTGCCCCCAATGCTATTTCTTTGGTTCCTTCTATGGCTAATTTCTTTTTATATTTCAGTTCATTGGTCTCCCCTGAGCCCTTCCCAACTACTCTGTTTGAATAAGTACTCTTCTCCACTGTCAGTCACTTTCTATCACATCATTTTCTTTATAGCTCTTAGCTCAAATTGGAATTCTTTCTATTATTAATTTGCTATGTTTCCCATTAGAATTAAGCTTCTTTAAAGTAGCTTCCTAAATGTAATGCCTGGGACGTTGGCACTCAGTAATCATGTAAAATGAAAAGATAAATAAGCACATGATGATAGGGACTATGTAGTTGGAAAATCAGATAATCTCTCCATGGTCTAGCTACATATCACTGGCTAAATCATTGAATTTCTCTAGATTTTATTGTCTTAATCTGTCCAAAACAAAAACAAAAAACAGGGAGGGGATGATGGTGTCCATATTGCCCTCCTCAACTAGCAGGATCACAAGGTCATTGAATAGAAAGAGCTGGATCAGTGGGAATATCCAGGGGAACTTGCTAATTCATGCATGACCCATGACTCAGGAGGCAGGCAATCACAGCTATGGAACGATGACAACGACAGTGCAGGGACCAGAAAAGAGGCCACTTGTAACATTTGCAGAGTAATTAGTGCCACACATAACAAAGCATTATCTAAATTTTCTGCAGAATACATTCAGCTATGGGGAATTATCTTGTGTAAGTATTGGAAAGAATGTTCCAGAATCCAGTGCTCATGTGAATATCTAGCACTTGAGTCCATGGTTCATGGTTCAGGCTCTTTTCACTCAGTATAACTTGTATGCCCAACAAATTTAAATTCTTGGACAGAATAATTACATGTAAATACTGCTGGGCTATTAGTCTCAAGGGGCCAATTTTCTAGCCAATTGCTGCCATCTGAAATGTCAAATTTATTACAGAGGATGTACAACATCCTCTCCTTAGTAAGATAT
The DNA here is from genome assembly GCA_004026665.1 of Murina feae. Taxonomy (NCBI): domain Eukaryota; kingdom Metazoa; phylum Chordata; class Mammalia; order Chiroptera; family Vespertilionidae; genus Murina; species Murina feae. Next base: position 1,635 of record PVJC01038968.1, on the reverse strand, counting down.
GAAAGGCACCAATCAGCAATGTGACTGCAAATGGTGAAGATGGTAAGATGTTGCTTTAACTAAACAGCTGATCTAAATTAATTTTATGGATTGTTTTAAGAAAAAATAAAGCATACTTGTAATGGAGTTGCTACCTGCACACAGGTTCTTCAGTTCACAGATTGTCTGCTCTTGAGAAGACTGATTCTCCCCACCCTCTCATATTTTCATACGATTTCTGTGGCCCAGGAGAAAAGGCACTGGGTAAAAGTAGAAGCTCCAGCTTCAAGTCCTGGCTCTGCTATTGCTTAACTAACTATGCGACCTTGGACAAGTCACTCACCCTCTCTGATCTTCAGTTTCAGTTTCCTTACCTTAATGATAAAGCTTGTGTTGTTTTGGTGGCATCCTTGAAGACTCAAAGGAGGGAATTGGAAGTTCAATGAATTAAAGGCTAAAAATGTTATACCAGTGTAGAACTAATTGTGGTTATGCAGTGGGCGTTTGCTGACTTCACCTGTCCAGTGCCATTTCATCTGCTTTTATTAAAGGTAAAAGACTCTACACTTCATTTGGGGGAATGTCTGCATGGTTCAGTTTGCTTTTTCTAAAAGTTCAGAAATGGTTACATGACCCTGGCTTGGCCAATTGAGCATTCTGTCACCTTAGCCTCAGTGATTGGTCACAGATGGCATGTAACTTAGGCAAGGACAATGAGACTTAATTCTGGTATATATAGGTCATGATGGAAAAGACATAACTTTTGCCTTTGGGAATATAAGGGTATAAAAATGGTGCAGAACAGAGAAGTAGGGTGATGCTGAATTATAATGACATCTTTTGAGCCCCTGATTCTAGCCAGTGGCTCTAGAGGGTTCACTGAATGCCTTATCTGGGTCAGATACCATAAAGGTATTCTGGATTAATCACTGTATGGGACAAACTAGTCTTGCTGTCATGGACCTCACATTTCAATGATATGATGCAATAAATTTCCCAGTTAAAAGTTGTTTTTTTTTTTTTATCATTTTTCTTCTCAACACTGAAAGTTCAGGATTTTATTTTCAAATTTCTAAAATGGACAAAAATGCTTGTTTTGTTGAGATATTATGAAGACAATATATATAAGGTCTTTGACATATTGTAGGTGCTAAGTACATGATTTTAAAGTAGACAGTCAATATTTTCAGCCACTCAACATCTTATCTTTCATTTTTTTGGAAAATCTCCCACCTTATGAGTCACGGACCATTTTAGAGGCTGGCAATGCCAGTTCCTCCCCACCCCCAACCCCCCATGCAGATAGGAATGAGCATGAGGTTTCATGAATTGCATGCATTTAAGACAGACATTGAGTCTGAGCCATATTATTCAGTGAAGTACTACCCATGCTGACTTCTTTCTGGTGAAAGTGGTGGCAGCTGCCTGTGATCATACTCAGCAGAGGCAGACTTGTAGCAGCAAAACCCAAAGCCCTGCCTCAGAAGTGCAAACTGTGCAAACTTCAGAGTCTGGAGGCTATGTGCCCTCATCTGACCATCCCTGAGAAGAAAGGATTCCTGACTGTGTAACTTCAGACTCTCTGGACTTCCTTGGGAGTATGAAAACTATCCAGTATGCATTAAGTACAGCTTAAATTAGCCAGAGTTCATGTCT
>PVJC01038967.1:0-16499 GCA_004026665.1 Murina feae | reverse complement strand
CTCCACACCACGGGGATGGGCAAGCAGGCCCTACTGGGAGCTGCCTGTGGGGTTCCGATGGCTTGCACCCCCTTGTCCCCTTGTCCGCAGCCGCATGACTGGGGCGGCGGCTAGGGGGTCCCTGATGGCTCTGGCCGCACCCCCTTGTCCCCTTGTCTGCAGCTGCCCCCAGCCGGCCGCCGCCTGTGGGGGTCCCCATCGCTAGCTCCCCCTCCTCCACAGCTGGCGCCCAGCAGGCCCTGCTGAGCACCGCCTGCAGCCCCCACTTGTTTGCTTGGGGGTCATCATGACGACCTCCCAGCAGGCCCTACTGGGTGCTGCCTGTGGTCTGATTGCCTGCTGGGCTCCCGTTGCCAGGGAAACACCGCCAGCGTCCTGCCCCATCACTATGGGCGCCGCCATTTTTGTCCTGGAGTGACAGTTAATTTGCATATTATTTTATTAGCTAGGATGAGACCACTGTAATATATGCAGTATGTTGTTGAGTGAAATGATTATGCACTGTATGACTATAAAAGGAAAATTAGCCCTTTGTCTGACAAATGTGTTGCATACTTTCTCCAAATTGTTTCTTTTGCTTTTTGACCTACTGATTAAAAAAATTTGCACTGAGTTAAAACATTATTTTTTCAACTTTTTTTTTTTGGTTAATCCTCATCCAAGGATATTTTATTGATTTTTAAAGAGAGAGGGAGGGAGGGGCAGAGAGAGAGAAACATTGATGTGAGAGAAACATATGGATTGGTTGTCTCTTGCATAGGCATAATCAGGGATTGAACCTGCAACCCAGCTATGTGCCCTTGGTTGGGAATTGAACCCACAACCCATTGGTGCGTGGGCCGACACTCTAGCCATTGAGCATACCAGCCAGGGTGATTTTTAAACTTTCAATCAAACTTTTTCTGAACTTGGGTAGCATGCTTACTACTCTTTTGCAGATAGTCCACTTTTTACATGAGCATGTGTATGACAGATAATGTCAGTATGTTAAATATTTTTTATTTTTGTGATATTTATTGGTTCTAGATCTTTTTTTTTTGGTACCGTAAAGGATCTTTTTTTTTAAAAAACTGATTTTAGAGAGAGATAGGAAGGGAGAGAAAAACATTAATATGAAAGAGAAACTTTGATTGGTTGCCTCCTGAATGCACCCTACCCAGGGATTGAACCTGAAACCTAGGTACGTGTCCTGACCAGGAATCAAACCTGAAACCTTTTTTGTGTGTGAGATAATGCTTCAACCAACTGAGCCACCCAGCCAGGGCAGTACTGTAAAGGATCTTTTACTGATGTTTTTTGTGAATGTTTACAACTGCTGATTCTTCAGAGCCTCAGCAGCCTTCTGGCTGATGGAAAGAGTACTACTTTTAATGGTAGCCATCCTGATCATATTTCTTTGTTTTGAAACAGGAAGCACAGGAGGAAAATGGATTGCAGAAGAAGACAAAAGCAAAGTGTTTGGCTAAAAGAAAAATTGCACGTATGTTTTTGTTTTTGTGTTGAGAATTGATTAGAAATTATAAATCATAGTGTTGTACCAAAAAAAGGAGAAAGTCTTTTATTTCTTTCCATTGTTATATGAAATGTTCTTTTTTAGCCATTTTAAGTATTCACAAATTATTTAAGTTTTATGTTCTGGATTATCAACAGTCTGTTTGCATGTCTCAGTGGGAGGTTAACCTGAATGTTGGGAGATGTTAATTATTGTAAATTATAACCAGCATAATCAGCTTCACACAAATTTTGTATTTCTCTTGTTTAGCTTAGCAGAATCATTTGATAAAGTAATATTTAATGCTGATAAGGTTGAAACTTGCTGACATTTTCCTTAAGTGAACATGCTCCCAAGTGTGGTTCTAATTTTTTTCCTATTCTTCTGGTTGAGTTTTTATCTAGTAGAGAGGTAAGGTAAATGTTTTAGTCAACAGCAGTGTTTATTGAACTTTGGCCTTAGAACATGTTGATATGTGAAAATAAGAGAAAGTAACTAGTGAATGAGAGTGCCCTTTTAATTCTGATTTAATTCTGAGCAGTTAAAGAAAATTTTTAATGGTGGCTTTGTCAAGTTATGTGGCTCTGTGTTGTCAGTAAAATATACATCAAATGATTGAGTTTGATAATTGAAATTGAAGTTTTGTGTTTCTTTAAATAATAAATAATACATAATTTGATTATGATTATTATTTTAAATATATTTTTATTGATTTCAGAGAGAAAGGGAGAGAAAGAGAAATAGCAATGACAAGAGAGAATCATTGATCGGCTGCCTCCTGCACGCCCCCAACTGGGGACCAAGCCCGCACCCCAGGCATGTGCCCTGACTGGGATTCAAACCTTGACCTCCTGGTTCGTAGACTGATGCTCAACCACTGAGCCACACCGAATGGGCTCTCCTGAACTTTAAAAGCAAACCATACCACCACTGTACGCACCTAACATTGACATTACTTATCCTTTACCAGTTGCAAACATAATTGCTTCACTAACATTCTTTAACAATGACCAGTTGGTTGTGTGTTTTTTAAAGTATCATTATGAACTCTGGGATTCAAACATATTTAATGTGTTTTAATTCATCATTCTTACCGATATTCTAGTTGTTCTAGTTTTGGCCAGGGAGAACCTTTTTACTTTGGCTCTTAAATTTTTTTGATATGACCCTGGTAATGTCTTAGAGCTTCCTTGCTCACAGATACGACAGGTACTCTAGCTCATCTTCTCCATTTCTAGCTACAGACTTTGAATCAGCCATTTCTCCTAGGTACCCCAGTTGCTTTTAATAGGAAATGATGTTTGGCGATCACGTTCTGGTCACTAGGGAAGGTCTTTTCTACTGGGTAAATGGTCCCAGATTCTGATTGAGTAAATTATTCTGGTTAAATGTTGAGCATAAAGCAGTGTGATTGGTATGTAGCAAAAAGCCCTGAAAGCCTGTTCCTCTGTTTATTCATTCACCAAATATTTGAGTATCTACCAGTTGCTAGGTATTCTTTTTTTTTTTTTTTTTTAATATATTTTATTGATTTTTACAGAGAGGAAGGGAGAGGGATAGAGAGCTAGAAACATCGATCAGCTGCCTCTTGCACACCTCCTACTGGGGATGTGCCTGCAACCAAGGTACATGCTCTTGACCGGAATCGAACCTGGGACCCTTGAGTCCGCAGGCTGACACTCTATCCACTGACCCAAACCGGTAAGGGCAACTAGGTATTCTTTTTTATACAGAGGTGGACAGAAGTAGATTAATGATAATAAATAATACATAATTAGTAAATAAGCAATAGTACAAGAATAAACTGTTTCACGTACTCACAACTGTAAGCCTACTTTCTCCTACCCCTGTATGCTGGAGATAAAACAGTGAACAAAATAGGCACAAACTGCCTTCATAGGAGCTCACAGTCTAGTTAGTCCAGGATTCTTGTAACTTCTGCTGCGGATCTTGGCCAATACCTTACTTTTTGGGTCTTTCCTCATTTATAAAATTATAACATTGTATTACATGATCTGTAATGTCTTTACCGAAAAGTTTAATAATTCTATTCCTTGCCTCCATGCTTATTCATTGTGGTATCCCTCCCCCCTCTCTCTCTGCCCTTCTACAGAAATGACAGAAGAAGAACAGTTTGCTCTAGCTCTCAAAATGAGTGAGCAGGAAGCTAGGGAAGTGAACAGCCAGGAGGAGGAAGAAGAGGAGCTCTTGAGGAAAGCCATTGCAGAAAGCCTAAATGTAAGCAAGCTATGCTGAAAAAGTTTGTGAGGATTGATAAGTCATATTCTTTTTCTTTTATAGTGTTATGGTTGCATTAGAAACTAGCTGAAGTAGTTCATAGGATTTTCAACTAATAAATAGTACCACAATGTTTAAAGCCCATGTTGAATTGTTGATAAACCTAATTTGAAGTGTTTTGCTAATTCTATATGAAAGAGTTTTCTTCCGTCTCACAGATTTTCAGTCCATGGCTTAAGAGAACCATAGTAGTTGGCAGCTTCTGAAAAGAATTACCTATTAACAAGAAACCAAAAGGGGCAAGATAAAGTACTTACCTCCCCTGTTTTGTAGAGAGAACAAAGAGAATGAGAACTAGAGATGGGTTACAGAGAGAAAGAATGGGCAGTTTTAAAATGTTTCAAATAATGTTAAATTGTGATTTGAATAAGTGTAGTTGAAATTATTCTAAATATGAAGGATATTTGCCAGTGACAGGTCCTGAGCCATTTATGCCGTCTACTTCTCTATATTAGAAAAGAGTTTAATATAGGACCTGGGATAGTACTTTGCACATAGGAAGCATTCAGTATGCATTGTGGAATTCATTTGAATTGTGCATCTACATTTTAAAGAGGAGAATCTCTTAGGGACAGTGGCCTCCCCTTTTTGTCGTTCTTGTGACCCTTCATGTGAAGCTATTTTAATAATAAACCTGGTCTGGTTTGGGATTACTTGTTTCAGAGTTGCCAGCCTTCTGATGCTTCTGCTACCAGATCTCGAGCTCTGGCCATTGGACCATCTTCACAATCCCACCAGGAGAAAACCACAGACTCTAGGACCACTGAAGGCATGTCTCCCTGTTCTGACTCCTTGCACTCATCACATATAACCATATCACAGGGATCTCACACTGACAGTAGGTATACAGAAATTCCCTAAATTCCTTTGGTGGTATTAAAGAGGTTAAATCAGAACATAGTTGAGATATCACTAATATCCAGCATACTTTTATCTCCAAGGAAAAGCCAACAGTTGGTTAAACCCGAAGAAGAGCCTTTTTTTACCCACATTATGTAGTTCTTGGTAAGTGAGAACTTACCAAGCCCTCTTAATAAAAAACAGTTTGTCCTTAGCCCTACTTTTTCTCAAATACCTACAGGCATATGGCAGCTGGTACCTCCATCACTGTTTAAAGGCTCACATATCAGTCAGGGAAACGAGGCTGAGAAAAGAGAGGAGCCTTGGGACCACACTGAAAACACTGAAGAGGAGCCGGTCTCTGGCAGCTCAGGAAGCTGGGACCAGTCAAGCCAGCCAGTGGTTGAGAATGAGAACGTTAAATGTTTTGACAGATGCACTGGCCACTTGGCTGAGCACACACAGTGTGGGAAGCCACAGGAAAGTACTGGGAGAGGATGTGATTTTCACGAAGCTGCCCAGGGTAGGGGGGACACATCTAGGCACTTTCTGCCTGCCTCAGCAGATGCCAAAGCTATCGAGAACAGTGGGGGCACTGTGCACTACTTCTGGGGTATTCCATTTTGCCCAGCTGGAATAGACCCTAACCAGTATACCAAGGTCATTCTCTGCCAGTTGGAGGTTTACCAGAAGAGCCTGAAAATGGCTCAGAGGCAGCTGTTTAAAAAAAAAGGATTTGGGGAACCAGTGTTACCTAGACCTCCTTCTCTGATCCAGAATGAATGTGGCCAAGGAAGTCAGGCTAGTGAAAAAAACGAAGGCATCTCAGAAGATACGGCAGATGAAGACAAAGAGGAGGAGAGGCAAGAGTCTAGGGCATCTGTCTGGCACTCGGAAACCAAGCATTTCCAAGAAAGTCCGATTAAAAGCTTGAAAGAGAAACTTTTGTTGAAGGAAGAACCAGCAACCAATCATGGTCAGGTAAGGGTCAGTGATACTATGATTAAGGATGATTTTTCACAGATTAAATAAAGATTTTAGCTATGCTTTTTGTGTTTTTCCGCCTTTATTTTTTTTCCTCTTTTTCCCCTCCTTTATTTTTAATGAAACACATGCCCATTATAGAAAATTAGGAAAGGACAAAGAATGTAAAGAAGAAAAAGTTACCCATAATCCCAGCACCTAGAGAGGCATATAAAAATATTTTTTAATGTTTACTTTTTCAACAAAATGGAAACTCTTCTGTATAAGCTTTGTTCCTTTTCCCCACTTAATAGTTTACCTTAGATCTTTTTTTATTAACTATACTGGAAAACATTTTATAGTATGAATGTACCATAATTTAATTTTTGTGTGTTTTAAAATTCACATTCGTTTTAAAAAGTTGAGTTTTTGAATGGGTAACAGTGTTCACATGGCTCAAAATTTAAAAAGATATAAATAGACTATCTGTCTTCTGTCCCTATCCTCAGCCAACCAGTTTCCTCTCTGGAGTCAACCTTTATGACTAGTTTTCTAATGTGTCCTTTCAAGAGATTTGATGTAGTACCAGTATAAGTACCTTCCTTTACCCAGATCATGGTATACTCTACACATTATTCTGCATCGTGCTTTTTTCATTTAATATATCTATGTGATCATTCCATAACAGTACATATGAGAGTTTCTTTCTTTTTTGGATGTGTAATACACCATGTATGGATAAGTTTTATTTTATCCAATGCTTCTGTTGGTGGACATTTAGGTTATTACCAATATTTTACTACTATTGCAGTGATTACTGTTGTACAAAAGATGTTTCATTCACATGGGAGATATTTGTACAATAATTTGTTGTAGATATAATAGGTGGGTCAAAACATATATGCATTTACAGTTTTGTTAGCTATTGTCAAATTGCTTATTGATAGGGGTTGTATAAATTTACATGCACTGCAGTGTATGAGTACAAGCTTCCCTATACCCATACCAATACAGTGTTATCAGGACCTCTTCATCTTTGTTAATCTGAGAGATAAAAAATATTACCTCAATGCAGTTGTAATTTTCATTTTTCTTACTATGTGTATAGTTGAGATTTACTTGTATTTCCTTTTCTGTGTTTAGATCTAATAGGCATTTTTCTTTTTCTTTTTTTAAAAAAATATGTTTTATTGATTTTTTACAGGGAGGAAGGGAGAGGGATAGAGAGTTAGAAACATTGATGAGAGAGACATCGATCAGCTGCCTCCTGCACACTCCCCACTGGGGATGTGCCCGCAACCAAGGTACATGCCCTTGACCAGAATCGAACCTGGGACCCTTGAGTTTGCAGGCCAATGCTTTATCCACTGAGCCAAACCGGTTAGGGTGGCATTTTCTTTTTGACCATCTTTTTCTTAATGGTTTATAGGCATTCTTTACGTATTAGGGTGATATGAAATACATGTAGTTTTCCAGCTTATCCCCCCTCTTTCCCCCCCCCCCAATGTTCTATTTCCAATTTTGTTTGTGGTAATTTTCTATAATTTACTGAAAACAGTCCCTTGTTGGGGGACATTTAGGTTGCCTTTTTAATTGTTTTTTTTTTCTGACATACCTAGGTTGTATTATATATGAAAGCTTATATTCAGTTTTGTTCTTTGAATATTATAAAAGCAGTTATATGGTTTTAAACTCTTTATACACTATAAATAGAGTCTTCTTTTTTATGACTATACTGTTCCTTGTTGCTATTTCTGTTAGTTTTGTTTTGTGTTACCCTATTCTCTTATGATAAGGGTTCTGGAAATGGTAGCTATGGAGAATTTCATAGCATAGTGCAGAGTATGGATTTGAAGTTTGAATTTTGACATTTTTGTTTTAGTAACTGTACCTTTGAGCAAACCATTTAACCCTCTGAATCTGTGTTTTACATCTGTAACAGGGGAATAGCAAGTCATTAGTTTAATGATTAAAGTGAATTGTGTAAAGTGCCTAGTATAATGCTTAGGACATTCGGTAAATGGTAGTTCTCTCTAAGAGACTAGAACAGTGGTTCCAACCTTCTGGTCCTTTAATACAGTTCCTCATGTTGTGACCCAACCATAAAATTATTTTCGTTCCTATTTCATAACTGTAATCTTGCTACTATTATGAATCATAATGTAAATATCTGATATGCAGGATGGTCTTAGGCAAGCCCTGTGAAAGGGTCGTTTGACCGCCAAAAGGGTCGCGACCCACAGGTTGAGAACCGCTGGGCTAGAAGGTCATTCACTGAGAGTACCTTCTGGGAATCATTCTTGCCTAGCAGTCTATTCATCCACATTGTGGAAAAATTGTTGTATGTGAAGAGAAAGCATTTTTCCTAACAGTACTTTTAGTGACTTGACTCTCTTTCAAATGAAAGGTTATGTTTATAATAACATGTTTTGTTTCCTAGTTGTTTGCAATTTAGAGATGCTTCTCCTTAAAAGAATAAACTAACTCTGCAATGATTTATTACAACTCAAGTTAGACTTGTCGAGTTCTGAGGTTTGAAACAGTGTCTTGGGAATAGCATGGACGTGGTCAGACCTTAGTGGCTAGCCTTAATAGACTGAAGTTCTTTTACTTCATGAATAGGCCACAAAATACTACAAATATTAATTAGTACTATTTGGTTATAACAAATAAAATCAAGCTATCTTAATGAAAAAGAAGACTTTATCATAAGGAAACATGGTGCCTCATACATTTTAAAACAAGATGGTAACCAAGCCTGAAGAAGATACTGAACCTAGAAAATCATCGATAATTTTTCTGTATCTTAGTGCTATATTGTATCTACTTCATTTCCCCCCTGCAGACTGTTTTTGCTTTCTGTCTTTCACATGGGAGGTGGAAAATACTGATCCTATACAGCTCTCAAACTTAAATACAGATTACAGGAGATTTTACTTTCTCCCAGTTCAATTTCAGATTTCTAGGAAAGGAACTTATGGCCCATTTGATGTTAATAGCTCTCACCAGAATAGCTGGCTGTGGCCTGAAGTGGGTATGTGTCACGTTGTACAATCGGCTATGATGCTATAATGCAGTGAGTGGTTGGGGTGAGGGGCAGTCTTCAGTGAAAAGAGACCAAGCAGACAATCTAGTGAGTATCCAGTGCAGTCATTAACGTTAATTTTAGAGATCACTTAGAACTATTGAAAAATGTTCAAAAATTTTTAGAATAAGGTTGAAAGCCTCCACAATCCTACCATCTAGTGATGTATTTCTTCTTTTTTTCTGTACCTGTTTTTTGTATGGTTAAGGTAATATTTTTGTATTTTAAAGTTAACATGTAAACATTTTCTTATGTTAAAATTATAGATTTCATTTTTAATGATTAATATTCTGGTTTATGAATTTTTAAACTATTTTTCTATTGCTGGATATTTTGATTGTGATAAACATCTTTAAAAGTTTTCTTTATTTAAAATTAGTCTCCGTAGGGATAGGGAACCAGAAAAGTGTTGGATTAAAGAGTTATGAACATAGCGGTTTGCTATTTGTTGCCAGATTGCTTTTCAGAAAGGCTGCTCAAATTTTACCCCTTCCTTCCAGCTGTGTATCAGAATATCTACGTCACTGCAGCCTTGCCAACATAGAATAGTACTTTTAAAAAACAACAATAAACTTAATAATTATATAGGCAAATAATGAAAGTGTTAAGATTGTAATTTCACCTCTTGTCTTGGACTTTGGCTTTTAGGAACTGTGGGTGGAATGAATTTATATTTTTGTTAAATATTTTCTATTGATTTTGGTTTTGCTGGAGTTGCCCACATTTGAGACTACTTGGTTGATAGAGGTAGCAAGACAGTCCCAGAAACAGGGATTCAGAAGAATACTCACCCTGAGGTGGATTGCTTCCTTTATATGAGGCTGTAAAAGCTTTAAAGTCAGATGTTAACTGGTTTCTGGCATCACTGAGATAATAGGGAAATTGTTAATGTAGATGGAGTGATTATCTTGATGACCATTCAGCAGGGAAGTATATTAATGTGATCACCATTTTTCAATGTCTGATCTTTAAATTTTCAGTTCAGATACTGAAATTTGTTTCCCATCGTATGTGGGTATGAGAACAGACTTGACTAACCAAACTTCAAGCTGACATGAGCACCAAATGACAATTTGTTAATTTATTATGGAAGAGAGACATTTTTAGTGATTGGAATACTCAGGTCCATCATCTACTGTATTTCCTTCTAGGATGAGGTATATGGAAAGCTGAAATAGTAATCAGAAAATGGAAATTTTAAGAGATGATTCAACTAGACTTGATATACTAGCAGGGTCTGACAACAGGATATTTCTCTGGTGACAGATGATATGTCTATTCACTTTCACTTCTCAGGCCATGATGTTAATGACACTGCTTGAATCTGGATCTTTGAATTTTTCTTTTGGAGTTTTTTTTGTAAACTATCCTTTTCCCATTAATGTATTTCTTCAGGCAGAGAGCTATGTCTTGATTAGGCCACAGTTTCCTTAAAGTTACATTGCTAGCATGCTTCCCTGTCCACCCTGATTATGTTTGGATTTTTTGTTTTACTGTGTTGTTTTCATATTATGGAAGAGCCTCACTTTACACCCTATCTTCAAATTACTGCTATTGAGATATAAGTTTAGAAATTAAAAATTATTTATTGAAATGAAGACATTCTTGGGATATGTTGAAATAAATGGTTGGGAAGAAGATCACTTGAGTAAATAATATAACAGTACTAGTTAGGACATGTATTTTGGAGTTAGACAGGTCCAAGTTCCATTTTTGACCAAGTCTGTGAATTTGGGCAAATTATTTAACCTGTCAAAGTTGCATTTCCCTCATTTCAAAAATAATCTAATTATTTCCTCAAAAGTTTCTTGTTAGTACTAAAGGAGATAATACATGTAAGTGATTATCATAGGCCTGGTATAAATAGATGCACAATATATTTTTTAAAAACTTACTCTGGGAAAGGTAGTGATGCTTTAGCCTAAGGCAGAAGTGAAGGTATCTTATAACTTCTTAGTGCTTTGATTGCTTCTGAAGCCCAAGGCTTAGTCAACAAATTGTTCTAAGAAGGTAAAATTCTATTAAATGGACACTAGGTGTCAGTATTTACCTTTTAAAAAAGCATTTTTTAAAATTGCTTTCAGAGAGGGAGAAGGAGAGGGGGAGGGAGGGAGGGAAGGAAAGGGTAGAGAGAGAGAGAGAGAGAGAGAGAGAGAGAGAGGGAGAGGAAAGGAGGGAGGGAGGGAGGGAGGGAGGGAGGAAAACATCAATGTTGAGAGAGAACCATTGATTGGCTGCCTCTTGCACATCCCATACTGAGGATCAAGCCCAAAACCCAGGTATGTGCCCTTCATAGGAATTGAACCTGGGACCCTTAGGTCTACAGGCCAACGCTCTATCCACTGAGCAAAATGAGCTAGGGCAGTATTTACCTTTTTTGAGATTTCAGGAATGAAACTGATTTTTCTCTACTGAGCTCAAACAAATAGGTGACATATTTATTGCTCTTGTATTTTAGTACTTCTGACAGCTTTGTTCAACCTTTATTTTTCCTAATGGCTACATTGCTGATCACAGCTTTATCTTCCCTTTGACTGAAGGGATTCCTGTTTTTTAGTATATTTCATCATTTTCCTGAGTAGTAGCGAGATGGCTAAGTTGTTTAGGTTATTTATACCCTCTAGGAGATCCTCTGAACTTCAGCCAATAGTTTTATATCGATTGGAAGAAGCCTCACAGTTAGGGACACATTCTCAGAAGCCCACCTGAGTTAGCAATAGCTGCTTTTTCTGGGCTCGTCTGTGCGCCTATATTTAATGAGTAGACATTTGCGACAACTACCGTTAATCAAAGAATAGTCTTTTTCTTACCCAGTCCCTGTTATATTTCATTAAAAAACCAGATCTTTTAATTTATTTATTTTGTTAGTCCTCACCCAAGGATATTTTTCCATTAATTTTTAGAGAAAGTGAAGAGAAAGGGAGAGACAGAAAAACATTGATGTGAGAGAAACATTTCGATTGGTTGCTTCCCACATGAGCTCCGACCAAGGCCTGGGCTGGAGATGAACCTGCAGCCAAGATACATGCCCTTGACTGGAATTGAACCCAGGGCCCTTTGGTCCACAGGCCAGTGCTCTATCCACTGAGCCAAATTGGCTAGGGCTGTTATATTTCTTAGAAGATATCCCTGTAGCCAGATACCAAAACTATAGTGGCAGATTTCTAGTAAAAGGAATCTTTCTAACCTCCCTTTTGGAATGTTCTATGTTAGAAGTCTGTTGTGCCCAGAGAGACGTCTCTCATGGATTGCAGTGTTTTTCCCAACCCAGTATTTCCACTGACAACTGGACTTTTCTCTATATCTCCTCCTCCTGCAACAAAAGCTTTATTACTGCTTTACTGAAACCATAATTTGTCTCACCAGTTAATATTTATGTCTTGTATTTACAAAGTGCATCACATATCTTATTTAATTCTCATATCACTCTGTGAGGCATTTGTTGTTTTTAAATATATATTGATTTCAGAGAGGAAGGGAAAGGGAAAGACAGAAACATCAATGATGAGAGAGAATCATTGGTCGGCTGCCTCTTGCACGCTTCCTTCTGGGGATCAAACCTGCAACCCAGGCATGTGCCCTTGACTGGAATTGAGCCTGGGACCCTTCAGTCCACAGGCCAATGCTCTGTCCACTGAGCCAACCCAGCTAGGGCTAGGCAGTTGTTAATACTCATTTTAAGATGAGGAAACAGCCAGGCCGGTGTTGCTCAGTGATTGAGCATCAACCTATGAATCAGGAGGTCATAGTTCGATTCAATTTCCAGTCAAGGTACTTGCCCCAGTTGCAGGCTCAGTCCACAGAAGGAGTTGTGCAGGAGGCGGAGAATAAATAATTCTCTCATCATTGATGTTTCTACCTCTTCTCCCTTCCTCTCTGAAATCAATTAAAAATATATCTATAAAAGGCTAAGTATCCCTCTGACCGACCATCTGACTGGTAGCTATGATGTGCACTGACCATCAGAAGGCAGATGCTCAATGCAGGAGTTGCCATGATGTGCACTGGCCATTTAAAAAGAAACAGCACCATGGACCTAGCGCTGACAAACCAACACTCAGCTTCCCCCAGTGGGACATAGGCCCCACCATCACCCAGGAGTGACACCCCACCAAATCACAGCTGATGCTGCCAAGACCCCATGGTGCAAAATGTGGTCCACAGCCCAGCCCAGCCCAGAAACGGTGGCTGTGGGCTCAGGGTAAGATACCACGTAGCAACGCCCGCTTCCTCTTCCTCGCGACTAGCGTCTCTGGAGTTTCTTCAGCCCAGGAACATGACTTGCTTTATATCCAGGTGGAAACATTTTACACTTTGACCAAATGTTTGTGAAGCATTTTCCTGTGCCTCATCTCATTTGATCCTCATAGTCTTGGAGTAGGTAGGAGACTTGGTAGAATCCTATTTTCTTTTCATTAGTCAGAAAACAGAGATTTAGAAAGTTTAGAAACTTGACCCGACTGAAAAGAGTAAGAAATGGTGAAACTTGAAAATGACTTCAGGTTTTCTCACTGTGGAGAATATAGTCAAATGCTGCTATAGTTAAATATTTTACCCTTTGTTCTCCCTGCATGATCTACAATAATAATCTGCTTTGTATTGGTATTTACTGCTGTGTTGCTGACAATTACTTAAAAGAGAAGTTGGGGTGCTTCACTGGGCTGGAAAAAGTTTGGCTAAACCAGAAAGCAGGTCTAATTAAGCAAGTTTATTCTATATCTATAAAAGGCTAAGTTGACTTGCGCGTATACAGTATCTATAAAGCTCTCACACCAATCTCACATATGTGTTTTGATCTGTCATTGTTGATCATGAATTTCGTTGACCTATTATACAGAAAGGGCAAATAGCGATATTAAAATATTTCTTCTAATTGATATCCTTTCAATGTGCATGAATCTGTGCACTGAGACACTAGTGTGTGTGTGTGTGTGTGTGTGTGTGTATAATGAAGAAACAAAGTCAGATGTGACTTACTCAAGATTACAAAGTTAACAGGTGATTCACCCATAATTTAAATCTCAGTCTTTTGTCTCCATAAGATAATGTTCTTTTTACTGAAACTTACTGATAATGTAATATGTTACTGTTAACTGCTGAGTGATAATGTTGAACAATGAGTTGTTGTTTCTTCATAGGAAGATAAACGTGTTCATCTGTGCCTGTGCCTGTATATTTAGGATGTTATGTATTTCTTTGCAGTCTTCCCAAGGTCTATTTGCTGAGGAAACTTCTGAAGAAGGAAATTCTGACCCTGCGTCACAAAGGTAGGATTATGTGTTATGGGTCTGAATTCTCCTCTGCTGATGCCAGAATAAGAGAGCTGAATCACGTGAGTTAGACTTGGGGACAGCTTACCAGAGATATTTTAGCTCTTTTATAAGCATAGACTAGGAGAAATCATTGTTGCCTATATGCATCTCATAGAAGCCTAGAATATTTGGTTGGAAGAAATCTTGGGGTTTTTTTGTTGTTGGTTTTCTTGTCCAATTCAACCACTTAATACAAATCCCATTTACACTTTCTGAAAAATGATTACATCCTGCTACTCTCTTAACTAGCTACACTAACTTCCTAAGCCAATGTGAAGGCTCTAAACTGATTTCTTTACATTCCTTCTAGTCCTCCTTTCCCCATTGTTTCCTCTGCTCACTGGTATGTTCACTTTATCTGCATATCTAAACCATATCTTTTTTAAAAAATATATTTTTATTGATTTCAGAGAGGAAGGGAGAGGGAGAGAAACATCAGTGATGAGAGAAGTTCATTGATAGGCTACCTCCTACATACCCCCTATTGGAGATCAAGCCTGCAACCCAGGCATGTGCCCTGATCAGAAATCGAACCGTGACCTTCTGGTTCAAAAGTCAACCTCAATCACTGAGCCACATCGGCTGGGCCGTATACATATTTTAAGTCTGTTCTTACAACTTATCTCCTTTGTGAAGCCTTCATATTATTCAGGCCACATGAGAACCTGTATCTCTCTCACTCCCTATCCTATGCCACTTTTTATCAATTATATCTCATCTTTCTCTTAACTGGTAGTAGTTGTATTACCTCCTTAATTATTCTCACTGGTTAATTGATAGGGTTACTTTCGTAGGTCTTCTCACTTTAATATATAGTAATGGATTGGTTATAAACTGGATCAGGCTTCCAATTACTTTTCCCTTTATCTGGTTGTTGACCTTTGGGGATTACTCCATCTCCTTTGTGGAAGTTGAGGCCCAATTGCCATTTGCGGTAATTTAGTTGGTGTTCTTAGGTTTTTGGTTAATAGTACTAGGTATTTCTTCTTGAACTGAAGAATATGGCTTTGATTTGATTCTCCTGCTAAGACAGTTTTGGAAGTGGTTTTAACTGGAGTTCTGCTTCTTACAGGCTTCTCTGTTTGGTTGTAGTGAGCCTTGTGCAGAGCAGATGTAGGTTTTAATAAATTATTATACGCTTTGTCACCAGGAGAGAGTTGGAACTGCAGGCAATGTGGTTTGACTTCAAATTGATTAGTCCATTTTATAAATGTCAGCAAATTGTTTTGTGATGGACCCTTTGAATTGAGTCCTAATGTTACATGCAGAGTAAACTGTATCTGGTTTGGGTTTATAACAAATTGTATGAAATGCTTTAGTTAGAGAAAGAAATCACTTGTGGTTTTCTATCAGAATTTAGTTATTTATTACAAATAGTGGTGGTTATTTTCTATGGGTGGATATGAGGATTTGTGTCCTCTTATATACTTGATCAAACTAATCGTAAAGCTCTATAGAGCATGAGGGGGCCAGCTCAGATCTCTTAGCCCTGTGATCCTGTGTCAGGAAGAGATTGCACTCCATGAACAGGCAGGGTAAACCAGAAGGTCAGATGAGGGGAGCCAATTATGTTTTTCTCAGAAGAGACTTTCAATTTCTGTGGCAGTTTGGAATTGTATTTTATTTTTGTTGCCTACAAAACCACATCTTGAGATAGCGTGGAAATTTAACTGCAAGTGTGTTGTCAGGAGAACCTTCATATTTTCTCTTATGAGCTTACAAATCTCTAGCCTTCAGAAGGCTGAGATGGAGACCCTGAAACACCTTTGATATCCTTTTATTGGAATGTGGTTTTTGTCTTCTGTGATCTTCACAGATAGTCCTTACCCTTCAACCTTTCTTTGTGAAGACTCCAAAGGGTGTTCTTTTCATTTAGAGATTTCACTGGAACCAAAGTTGTAGCATATTTGTTTCCCCTATTTCTGGCCTGGAGTTTTTACTAACCGATTCCTTGCTTCCCTGTTGTGCTATTTTGGCATTGGACAGCAGGTATCAGATTACTGGTGGCTTTGTGAATGACTCACCCTTGCTTTAGGTGCTGTGTTCTGATTTATTTTATTGGGAATTCACTTGGGGTTTGGTTCTTTTTCAGCATTGCTGCTTTGACCAGCAGGAGAAGCTTAGTCCTTATGCCAGAAAGTTCTGCAGAGGAAATTACTGTGTGTCCTGGTAAGCATCTCACTGTGACTTTATTGACTTTATGATCCCTAGCTATCTTTGTGCCTATTAATTTTTCTGACTTTTCCATCCTACTCCCAGGAGGTTTATGTGATTGATGTGTGTGTGTATCACCATATTCATATGCATATTGTTTTTGTGTGTTTTTTTCATGGACTTTGGCTCTGATTCTCAACCTTTTCCCAAAGATATTTGAGTTTTGAAATTAACATGGCTTGTTTGTTTTGTTTGCCGACTAGCCTCATCAAAGATGGCAGCAAAGAATCAGAAATAACACTTAATTGTACATTCAGAGCCTAAAGGACTTTATATTTTGGTTTATGGATTCTCA
>PVJC01038966.1:0-16500 GCA_004026665.1 Murina feae | reverse complement strand
AGGCTGCCCACAGCTCCCATTGACCCAACGTCCCAGCAAGGCTGGCTGGACACAGGTTCTGGAGTTTTTTCTCCTATAATTGATACTGTTCCTTGAAGGCCTGGGGTAATTGATACACTGTTCCTTTAAGGCGGCCTTCTAACTACTAACGAAGCCTCCTCTGCTTCACCTCGCAGCGTCTATAATGAAACAATTGTTATTTTTACTGGTTAGGCCGGAGCTGCTCTTTCCTTCAGCTCCAGAGGATTCTATGATTGTTACAATGTTTCAAAACTGCTAGAGGCAGTTTAATGGGAGCTGAGCTGAGGGGCGCAGCTTCACTTTTGCTCCTGCCACAATGGAAAGGGCTGTTTACTCAGGTCCGTGAGTGGCGGCCGCCATGTTGGCTGGGCTAATTTGCATACAGCCGCTCTGATTGGCTGGTGGGCGTGGCTTACCCTGTCTCGGAGAAACGGTTAATTTTAATATTTCGCTTTTATTAGTTTAGATTGGAAGAATTTTAGATGAAGTAATTAATTACTGGCTCAGAGGAATGAAATGTGATGGCCAAGGTCACACATTGAGCAGAGCCACCAAGTCTGAAAATGTCTAAACTGGTTTTTTTTTCACTGTATTACACCAATTCAAAGTAAAGAAATATTTCCAATACAATGCCTCACTTTTTAAAGGACATCTTAATTTACATATAGACAAATTGTCTACTCTTTGGCTGGAGGCAGGATACTTATTTCTCATTACTCTCCTAGTTGCCTGTGGTCATACTCTTAGTCTCTGTCCAGCCCGCATTCAGATTTACCTGGTTGATGAGACTGAGAGAGAAAAAAACTAGGCAAATGCAATTCTGTTCCTTCCTCCCATGGTATCTGCCTACAGGGACCTGTGCGTTTTCATGGGAGAGGCCTGTAACAGGCTGATAATTCTCCCTAATGCCTTCATGCAGTATCCAGAAGCCTAGTTTGGCACTCACCTAAGCTTCATTCTCTAAACAACTTTAGCAAAAAACAAAGCTGATATTTTTATTTCTACTTTTGAGTCTTACAAGCTCAGGTGGGAAAGAAAGGTGTAAATTGTTGAGACTCCTCAAAGTCCAACAACATATTCTATTGTGAAACCACTATATTTTATAGTGGTTAAAAACATGGACACTGGAGCCAGACTGACTGAGTTCATATCCCACCTTTGACATTTACTAGCTCTGTGACCTTGGGCGAATTGCTGCTTTTCTAGGCCTCTGTATAATGGGATAGAATGGAATAGATTTTACCTCGAAGTGTTTTTGTAACAATTTAAAAAGAAAACTCTCTGACACATAGTAAGCACTGTATCAGTGTTAACTTTTTTTGCTATAAGATAAAATTAAGTAGCTAGTTTTAAACCATGGTTTGTTACTGTATACAAGGGATAGACTTTCAAAAAACTGTTCTTTGTATATAGGTGTTTTTATTAGATAAACTAGAGGCCCAGTGCACAAAAATTTGTGCACTGGGGGTGGGGTCCCTCAGCCCAGCCTGTGCCCTCTTGCAGTCTGGGAACCCTCAGGGGATGTCCACCTGCTGGCTTAGGCCTGCTCCCTGGGCGATTGGGCCTGAGCTGGCAGTCAGACATCCCTCTGGCATCCTGGGAGCCCTTGGGGGATGTCCACTTGCCAGCAAGAAGCAGGCCTAAGCTGCAGTCAGACATGCTTAGCGCTGCTGAGGAGGCGGGAGAGGCTCCCACCACCACTGCTGTGCTGGCAGCCATCAGCCTGGCTTGTGGCTGAGCAGAGCTCCTCATGTGGGAGCACACTGATCACCAGGGGCAGCTCCTGCATTGAGCATCTGCCCCCTGGTGGTCAGTGTGTGTCATAGTGACCAGTCATTCCCAGTCATTCTGCTGTTAGGGTCAATTTGCATATTACCCTTTTATTATTAGATAAATATTTCAAATATGTATTTTTATATGGGAGAAAGTGTACTTTATAGTTAAAAGTATGGACTTGGAGTCAGATGCCTGGGTTCAAATCCTAGCCTCATGACTTAGCAGTTGTGTGAGTTCAGGCAAGTTACTTAACCTTCCTGCCTGCCCATCAGCACTCTTGGCACATACACAGTAGACACTCAGAAATTCCTGTTGACCTAAATTGGTTTCTATCAAATTCTCTCAGCTTGTCTGTGGGAAACTCAGCTAATACCCTGTTGGATCACTCTGATTCTAGGTACCTGTCCTAGATGATTAATACTTCAGAGATCTTTCTGTTTTTGCTAACTGTTCTAGCGAATATGAGTTTGGTTTGTTCTATTACCAGGCAAGATCCATTTCTGACCATGCTGGGCAGATCTCCTTTCAGCTACCTGCCAAGTGACCTCAGATAGCTGGGGAGGTAATGCAGTCTTATACAAGAGAATAGGCGTTAAGAGTCCAAGCCTTCACAATCTGCAAGTAAGATAAATAGCAAAGCCTGGCACCTTCTCTTTCTCTCCCCACCCCCTCTTTCCAACTTCACACTGTGGAAAGAATGATCTTTAAAAAAATATAAATTGGGTCATGCTTCTTCCTTGTTTAAATGCTAAAATGGATTGAATGCTTAATGTCAAGTACATTTCTTTCTCTTTTTCATGCAGCACTAAATAATGTTTTTCGTGATTCTAAGTATTCCAAGTTTATTCTTTTGAAAAAAGAATAAACTTATTAAATCTCACAGTGAGATTTAAGAAATGAGCCCAGCTGGTGTGGCTCAATGGTTGAGTGTCGACCTATGAACCAGGAGGTCACAGTTTGAGTCCTGGTCAGGGCACATGCCTGGGTTGCTGGCTCGATCCCCAGTAGCGGGCATGCGGAGGCAGTCAATGATTCTCATCATTTATGTTTCTATCTCTCTCTCTCCCTCTCTCTCTCTCCCTCTCTGAAATCAATAAAAATATACTTAAAAAAAACCAGAAATGAGAGAAATCCTACAAAACGTAAGCCAGGCAAGTAGCTCATTTTTATTGTTTTTATTTTATTCTTTTTTATTTTAATTACTTATTGGGGTGACATTGGTTAATAAAATTATATAGATTTCAAGTGTGGCTAAGATTTGGAAGCAGCCCAAGTATCTATCAGCACATGAGTGGATAAAAAAGTTGTGGTACATTTATACAATTAAATACTACATGGCCATAAAAAAAAAAAGGAAATCCCAAAGGATAGGATAGACCTAGAGAGCATTTTGTGAAGTAAAATAAGTCAGTCAGACAAAGACAAGTACCATATGATTTCACTCATATGTGGAATCTAATGAACAAAATGAAAAAGAAAACACAAGCAAAATAGAGACAAACTCATAGAGAGCAGACTGACAATTACAGGGGAGGGGTTGGCGGCTGGGTGGGAGTGGAGGAATTGATCAAAAAAGAAAAGAGAGAAAAAAATTGTGGACACAGACAACAGTGTGGTCATTTCCCAGGGGAAAGGGGAACAGGGGTAAGGTGGAGGAGGTATAGAGGGCATAAATGGTGATGGAAGGCGACTTGACTTGGGGTGGTGAACACAAAATACAGTGTACAGATTATGTGTTGTGGAATTATGCACCTGAAACCTATATAATTTTGTTAACAAATGTCACCCCAATAAATTAAATAAAAAAGAAAAAAGAAAAAAATAGAATCATTGTTATACACCTGAAAGAAAAGAAAATTTTCAATGAATGTTGGATATTAGTAAAGTTTGGGGCCATTTGGTGGAGAAAGCACTGAATTGACTATCAAAAGATATGAGTTATAGTTCAAGAAATGAGACTAATTATTTGTAGGACTTGAGGCAAATCCCTTGGTCACTTTCTGTCCCAGCTCCCTCTTTGATAAATGAGGGCATTTATATGACTACTAGAGGCCCGGTGCACAAAAATTTGTGCATTCACAGAGCCGGGGCGGGGGCGTGCCTCAGCCTGGCCTATGCCCTCTCGCAGTCTGGGACCCCTCGGGGGATGTCCACCTGCTGGCGTGCCTGGCCAGCCTGGGTGAGGGGCTGATGGCCATTTCAGGCTGCCCACAGCCCCTTCAGGGCTTGGGTCCCTATTGGGGTGCCTGACTGGAAGCAGGTATCTGGGGTTTGTTTATCTTCTATAATTGAAACTTTGCAGCCTTGAGTAGAGCTCAGGGCCCGCAGGGCCCTGGCTTCCTCCATTGCCCGAGGCAACTCCAGCTCCGTGGCTGCCACCATCTTAGTTGAATTAATTTGCATATTTGCTCCTGATTGGTTGGTGGGCATTGCTTGTGGGTATAACAGAGTGAGGGCCAATTTGCATATTACTCTTTTATTAGATTAGATTAGTTTCAGGTATCTATTGCTGCATAATAAACCACCAAAATTTAGTGTCTTAAAACAACAAGAGTTTATTATTTTGCAGCTGGGAGGGTGGTTGTTTCTCTCTGTGTAGTGTAGCTGTCACTCAAGTAGCCGCATTCAGTTGGGAGTTTAGCTAGGGCAGTAACATTTAAAATGACCTCTCACCTTCTAGGCTGTCTTTCCTCATGCCCTATCCTCATTCCATAGTCTGGCCCAAGGGTCCTTGTAACAATGCTTCAGAGAGTGTTCCAAAAACAGAAGTCCTAATGAAGGGCTTATTAAGCTTCTGTGTCATCTTGCTTGCTGATGTTTCATTGGCTAAAGCCAATCAGATGGCAAACTCAAGTCAATCTTTTTTATTTTTATTACTAGAGGCCCGGTGCATAAAAATTTGTGCACTCTGTGGGGGGCAGGTGCCTCAGCCCGGCCTGTGCCCTCTTGCAGTCTGGGAACCCTCAGGGGATGTCCACCTGCTGGCTTAGGCCTGCTCCCTGGGTGATCAGGCCTAAGCTGGCAGTCAGACATCCCTCTGGCAGCCTGGGAGCTCTCAGGGGATATCCACTTGCCAGTGGGGAGCAGGCCTAAGCTGCAGTAGGACATTCTTAGCACTGCTAAGGAGGCGAGAGAGGCTCCCACCACCACCGCTGTACTGGCAGCCTTCAGCCTGGCTTGTGGCTGAGCAGAGCTCCCCCTATGGGAGTGCACTGACTACCAGGGGGCAGCTCCTGCATTGAGCGTGTGCCCCCTGGTGGTCAGTGTGTGTCATAGTGACCAGTCATTTCTAGTCATTCTGCTATTGGGGTCAATTTGCATATTACCTTTTTATTATATAGGATTATTATTTTTATTGTTGACACTATTATAGATTCCTTCATTTTTCCTTCCCCCCTTTGCTCACCTCCAGTCAGCCCCCACCTCCCCAACAGGTCTTCACCATACTGTTATCTGTGACCATGTGCTATGCATATTCTAGTATGTTCGTTGGCTAATCTCTTCACCTTCTTTCATCGAGTCTGCCCCACCATCCTTCCCCTCTGCCAACTGCCAAGTCAGTTTTGAAGGGGATTACACAAAGGCATGAACACTGGGAAATGTGTTTCATTGGAGGCCACCAGTATAACACGGTACTTCACCATGATGCCAGATTTTCTTCGGAGTCATCCTATGCTAATGTAATTATTGAGCGTCAGTATCTGGATTTCTTTTCATGATCCTTTTCATCTTGTCATTTTTATTGTAAAAACACTATCATTTCTGTAATGTGCCACTTTCTTTTTTTTTTTTTAATCCTCACCTGAGGACATGCTTCCGTTGATTTTTAGAGAGAAATGGGGAAAGAGAAAGGAGGAGGGGAGAGAGAGGGGAAAAAAACCCATCAATGTGAGAGAGAAATGTCTATTGGTTGCCTCCCATACTCTCCGACCTGCAGTCTTTTGGTTTACAGGACTCTAACAACCGAGCCACCGAACCAAGGCAGTAATGTGCCCTTCTTATGGAAGCCATCATGGGTTGAATTTCTCTATCTTAAAGCGGTAAACAAAATTCTCACCTTTATTTTTGCTGTTGTTGTAGTTTTCCCCTAATTTCCTAGACACTTTAACTTCTACATATTATTCCCCACTGCCAAAAAATTTAAAGCACCTTCCCTTGGCCTCCCTTAGTTCACGTTCTTCCCTGCCTCTACTCTCCTTTTCTATATCCAGGAGAGGACATGCATAAAATTTCCAGCTCCAGCTGCTCAGTGTTTACCTAGGTCTAATGTTGATCTTTTGTGAAGCTTTGCCGTTATATCTCACTGGGAATAAAACAAAGGCAGTTCTTTTCACATAATGTTCAAATGCTGCTCTTATGCCACATTAAAGCAAAGGCTGGTCATCTGCCTCTTTATACTGGAAGGAAAAGTTCATAAGTGTCTATCCACCTGCATGGCCTCCTGGAGGATGTGCAGGTTCATGAAGTCCCCCATCTTCCCAGCTGACGGCCCCATGTGCACTAGTCCATTTGCACCCACCATGTTCCTTGCCATCTACACACATTTTAAAAGCTGAAACAACAAACCACAGTTCATCTGAACAAGCTGTTTTACACTATTTTCAGGGACATAACCCATTGCTGAAATAAGGACTTCAGGTAGGGGGTAGGTTTTTAATCTCAAAAATGCCCCATTCTGGCCTCAGGGTGAGTCATTTCAGGCTGAAGTGGAAACCTAGTAACTATCTGGTTAATGGTATCAATTTAGGCAGCAGGAGGTTTAGCTGAGCTGTGGAGTTTAGCATTAAGCAAGAATGAGAAGATTGGAGTCTTAGCTTTCCACAAGGCTAAAAAAAAATGCTTGTTAAAAGGCATTTCAGGAACCCAAACAGGCATTTCTTTGGGATTCGTTTTAGGAATCCACAAAACAAAAAGTCACACAGATCTTATCTGATGATTGCTATTAACTATGCTGCAATGGTTTCCCCATATTATCTAATTTGCCATTTATAAGACACAGAATAGAGCTAGGGTGTGTTTTTCAAAAAGCGTCATGCCAGGAAGTTACTAATATCTCAAACAGTCACAGCTTTAAGGCGGTACCTCAAGTACACCAATGGAATTTTTTAAACTAAGTATTTTATAAAACAGTATGAATCAATGAATGAAACATCAGCACTAAAGATACATCACTGACATGTGTTCTCCTTTCTGAAGACACATTAAAATATATTATTCTCATTAATTTGCTCATTTTTAATTTAGTGTAAATATATCTGAGGATAATGTAAGTATGTTTTGAAAAGAACTCAACCAGCAGTAAAAATCAAGTGTTTCAAAAATTCTGAAGTTGATGTAAATGATTTAAGAATATTATCCTGATTATATGCATATTTTAAGAAAATCACTTTTTAAAAGCAAATTTTAACAGGAGAGACACTAGAAAGGATAATAAGTTAAATACATCAAAATATGAAATATATTGTTCATTGTGCCTGTTTCTAGCATTATTCCCAGTGGCCAAGACATAGAAACAACAGAACTGTCCTTCAATAGATGATTGGATAAATCCCAGTAGCTCCTCTCCTCATCCCATATAATAAAGAGGTAATATGCAAATTAATACACCACCGCATCATCACAAGATGGCTGTGCCCACAACAGAGGTAGGGTTCCGATAACACAATATGGCTGCACCCTCAGCAGTGGCAAGGTTCCCAAAACGAGCCGTAATAAGTGATCAGCAGGGACCTGAGGCTGCATGGTGCCGAGCCAGGGTGGAGGACCTGAGGCTGCACCCCCTGCCCGGCTTGATGGGGGACCTCTGGCTGCATCCCCAGCCCTGGCCCAGGTCGGGGGACCTCAGGCTGTGCCCCCACCTGGCGCAGCTTGACAGAGGACTGCAGGTCACACCCCCACACAGCAGGGCTTGATGGGGGACCTCAAAGCATGCCCCCCCGCCCCAGCCCAGGCACCTCAGGCCGTGCCCCCACCCAGCAGGGCTTGATGGGGGACCTCAGGCCTCACCTCCTGTCTGGTGGGGCTTGATGGGGGTGGGGCTGGCCAGGTCTGGATCTTGCCCAGTGGGGTTGGGGCTGGCCGGGTCTGTGTCTTGCACCATTTTGAGGCACACATGGGTTGGCAGGGACATGAATCTGGGTCCTGCGGTATGCCCCAGACTCTGACAGGAGGAAGATTTCCATATACATTTTACTAATTTTTCTTTCATCTCTGACACTTCTATTATAGAGAAAGGGCAAATAGCAATATTAAAATATTTCCTCTAATTAATCCCCTTTTAATGTACACAAATTTCATGCACCTGGCCACTAGTTGTATGTGTGTAGCCATAAGATGAAATCCTGTCAATTGTGAAAACATAAATGGATCTTGAGAATATCATGCTAAGTGAAATGTTAGACAGGAAAGATCAAGAACCACATGATTTCACTCATATGTGGGATATAAAACTGAAGGCAACAAATGAGCAAACAAAAACTCATAGACACAGACAACAATATGGTGGTTAACAGAGGGAAGGGGGTGGCAATAAAACAAAGGGGATCAAATACATGTTAACAGAAGAAGATTTGACTTTGGGTGGTGAGCAAAAATGCAAGCTACATGATGCGTCATAAAATTGTGCACTTGAAACCTACATACTGTTATTAACCATTGTCACCCCCAATAAATTTAATTTTTAAAAATCGAGAGAAAAGATTTGCAAGCAAAAAACTAAGATATTATATATGTATAGACAATAGCTATAACAAAATATTATCAGTGACTGACTCTGGGAAAGAAACAAGGGGTGGCAAGGAAATTTACATCACATTATATATACTCATTATATGGCAGATTTTATAACAGTTTGTAACATTTACTTTATTATAAAAACTAGAGGCCTGGTGCACAAAAATTTGTGCACTCAGGTGGGGGGGTTCCCTCACCCCAGCCAGTGCCCTCTAGCAATCTGAGACCCCTTGGTGAATGTCCCCTGCTGGCTTAGGCCCACTCCCCAGGCAGTAGGCTTAAACTGGCAGTCAGACATTTCTCTGGCAGCCCAGGAGCACTTGGGGATGTCTACTTGCCAGTAGGGAGCAGACCTAAGCTGCAGTCGGACATCCTTAGTGTTGCTGAGGCGGCAGGAGGGGCTCCCACCACCACCACTGTGCTGGCAGCCATCAGCCTTGCTGTAGCTGAGCAGAGCTCCCCCTGTGGGAGTGCCCTGACCACCAAGGGGCAGCTCCTACATTGAGCATCTGCCCCCTGGTGGTCAGTGTGTGTCATAGTGACCAGTCATTCCCAGTGTTTCTGTTAGGGTCAATTTGCATATTACCCTTTTATTATGTAGGATTAGTTGCAAAAAAAAAAAACCTAAGCCTTTTTTTTACTTTATTAACCTTATTCCCAGATCACAGTAGAATTTAATAAGCATCTAATTTATGGAATTTATAGAGTTCACAGCATTTTAGAGTTGGGGACTTTTGAGATCATCTGTCCCATTACATCAACTATTTCTAAACTAGGCCTCACTTTTCTTAGTTTGCCTAACACTAAATGCAGCTACATTGCAATAGAGCTAATGAATGTGAACATCTTTTTTTATTTCTTTTTGTTTTATTGCTTAAAATATTACAAAGAGTAGTAGTACACATGTCTTCTTTTCCTCCCCTTGACCTTCCCCTGGCCTCCCCTACCCCCCAGTGTCTTATGTGTATTGGTTATGTTTATATACATGCATACAAGTCCTTCCATTGATCTCTTACCCCTCCCCCCAACTCTCCCTGGCCTTCCTGCTGTAATTTGACAGTCTGCTCAATGCTGCTCTGCCTCTGTATCTGTTTATGTTCATCAGTTTATAATGGTCTTTATTATCCATAAATGAGTGAGATCCTGTGGTCTTTATCTTTCCCCACTGGCTTATTTCACTTTGCATAATGCTCTCCAGGTCCGTCCCTGCTCTTGCAAATGATAAATGTTCTTTCTTTTTTACAGCAGCATAGTATTCCACTGTGTAGATATACCACAGTTTTCAATCCACTCATCTGCTGATGGGCACTTAGGCTGTTTCCAAATCTTAGCTATAGTGACTTGTGCTGCTATGAACATAGGGTTGCATATATCCTTTCTGATTGGTGTTTCTGGTTTCTTGGGATATATTTCCAGAAGTGGGATCACTGGGTGGCAGCCCTTGGAATTTACCTTAATGGAATTTGACGTGCAGTTGAAGGTGTGTGGTGTAGGTTTCTGTTATACCCTGTAGTGATTGTTAAGATGATTCCTTGAAAGAAGGGGTCGGATGGACAGAATAGGTGTTTGCCTACTAGGGTGAGCCTGGGGGCACCAGAGAGTTCCCTCTTTTCTTTCCCCTAATTTCCAAATACATTCCATTATAATTTCATATTTTTGAATGAAGACACTGATATCTACTGTGATGCATATGCTTCTATGAGAGGTAAGCAATAAAACATAACCATAAAGAAAAATCAAATCTTTTGATTTTTTTCCCTGATAGTTGGAAAGCAAGCAGGTGGAAAGGAAGAAGAACAAATTGGGGAGTGGGGTACCATAAAGAGGAAAAAGAATGTTGAAGGTTGGCCTGCTTCAAATTTCTGCCTAAACAATCATATTACTGTGTAATAAACTTTAGAAAGTGGCTTTTGGTGATAACTTGAGCCTTTCTAAAACTGAGAAATACCAGCAATTGACCAAGTTCTAAAATCCCAGTAGCTCCTCTCCTCGTGATCTCACTGGTTTTGATCTCATCACTCTTTGCCAAAGAAAGCATGATTTGTCAGTTTGCTCTACACTTGTATGGAGACCCCTGAGCCCAGGGTTTTGCTTGTTAATGTGGTAAATGTCGAGTATCACAATATAGTGGGAAAGAGAAACACTGAACAACTGGAAGGAGAGAGATGAATAAGTCCAGGGCGCTATGGGAGAGTATGTGTGGATGCATGTGTGCATGTGTGTGTTATGTGCACACATACAGAGTCTCCTAATTAACTACTATTCATCTTTCAGGACTGCTGAAATTGGCCTTCCAACTCCTAGTAATCTTCCCTAACTACACATTTTATACTGACTGAATACATATTTCCCATAATCTTTCTAGCACTATATTGTAATTATTGTTTTTATTACTTATCATCTTCACTAAACTTTAAAAATCATTGATGGCAGTGACTGTATCTTGTATCAAAATATATTCCAACTGGGGCCTGGTGCACAAAAATTTGTGCACTCGGGGGGGGGGAGGTCCTTCAGCCTGGCCTGTGCCTTCTCGCAGTTTGGGACCCCTCAGGGGATGTCCACCTGCTGGTGTGCCTATCCAGCCTGGGTGAGGGGCTGATGGCTGTTTTCAGGCTGCCCACAGTCCCTTCAGGGTTCGGGTCCCTACTGAGGTGCCTGACCAGCCTGGGTGAGGGGCTGAGGGCTATTTGCAGTCTGGCCACATCTCCCATTGACCCAACATCCCAGCGAGGCTGGCTGGAATCAGGTTTCTGGGGTTTATTTATCTTCTATAATTGAAACTTTGTTGCCTTGAGTGGAGGCCTAGGCAGGCAACAAAGCCTCCTGTTTGCTTCAGCTACGTGGCTTCTATAATTGAAACATTGCTGCCTTGAGCAGAGGCCCAGCTGGCCTAGGCAGACAGTTTCCTCCATCACTGGTGCAATGGAAACTTCCTGTTTGCTCTAGCTCTGTGGCTGCCAGCCGACATCTTGGCTGGGTTAATTTGCATTATAGCTGCTCTAATTGGCTGGTGAGTATGGCTTGGCTGGTGAGCGTGGCTTAGCAGTCTCGGAGTGATGGTTAATTTGCATATTACTCTTTTAATAGATTAGCTACCATGCCTGGCATATAGTAGGGATATAATACATTTTTGTTGAATGAAGAAAACACAGCTAGTTGCATCTCACATTAAAACTATACATTTCTCTCTAAACAGAACACAAATTTCTAAAGAATTGTAAATGCATCCCTCCCCCATCAATGACTCAGCTCTCCACGGCTGTAGCATGTGTGTGTGTCTTAGAAACAGCATTTGACAGCAGTCTCCTTTCATATATTGTAGGAAGAGAGAATTCTAAGTGACACTTATTCAAGATTTCTCAGGTTTTTGCATGGGTATTAAGATTCAAGGTAGCGGTGAGGAATGGTTGGATAATGAACTGAAAATAAGAGAAGAAAAGGATAAGAAGGAATATATAGGATGAGCCATTCTGGGTGGGGAAAACCAGGGTGGGAGTTGAGAGATTTGGCAGAGTCTCCAGGGAAAGCTTGAGTTAGGTTGGCTATTCCCATTTCGAGTATGCACATGCCTCTGGAACTCCCAGAATCTTTTGTGGGGGAAAACCCCACCTACAGGTTCTGGATGACATGTTCCTCCAGCCCTCCACAAAAGAGTCCCTGGTCTTACTATTACTCATTTCCTGGAAAAGTCATAGCTGGTCTATCCTGACCTTCAGAGCCTGAAGGAGTGCAGATTCATCTTCCAAATTCAAGAAGAATTTCAAGAAAACTTTCAGAAGAACCTCAAAAGCCAATCTTTCTGTCTTTTGCTTTATTTATCAAAAATGTCATGAACATTTTTACTGGCACTTTCTTTGGCATGTTCTGGGTGAATCAGCATGAGAACAAAATGACTTCACTGCCATGCTGAAATTTAAGATTGCAAACAACGTTATTTCTAGTTTTGAAAAACTGCTCAGAACTGGAATTACCCCTTTCAGCCTTATGTAGTCATCTTTATAACCCAAGCTTGGCATGATCTCGTGTTAGTGGTGCTTTTATTACCTGTATTTATTTATTTGCCACAACAATTCCAGTCTTATTTTCCACCTTGGTATTGGTAACAGTAGCTTACCTTCTTTGGAAAATATATTTATACTAGAGTCCCGATGCATGAAATTCGTGCTGGAGTAGGCCTTCCTTCCCCTGGCTGCTGGCACCAGCTTCCCTCCGGCACCCAGGACCCGGGCTTCCCTCACAGCCCAGCCTTTGTCCAGAAGGTCATCCAGAAGGACATCTGATCTAATTAGCATATTATACTTTTACTAGAGGCCCAGTGCACGAATTTGTGCATGGGTGGGGTCCCTCTGGGTGGCCTGCAGGGATAGGGCCCCAGCTTGTGCCCCCAGGCTCACAGCCCCACAGCCCTGCATGGCACCCCACCATGGTCTGGTACTGCCCCCTCACCTGCCCCACCATCCCATCTGCAGGGTGATTGATTGGGGGTGGGCCCCCTGCCTGTCTCCCTCAGCCCCTGGGAACTGGGTGGCAGCCCTGCCCCCTGCTGCCATCACTGGTCACAGTCTACAGGGCAATTGGTGGGGTGATCGGGCCCCTGCTTGCACCCGCCTTGGCCTGGTGCTGCCTGCTCATCTGCTTCACCATCCTGCCTCAGTCCTACTCTGGTCATGGTCCATTAGGGCTGGCAGCACTTCCACTGCTATCCGCTGCCAGTGGCAAGTCACTGACACCCACCATGTTTCACACTGCCCTCTAGTGGTCAGCGCACATCATAGTGAGCAGTCGAATTCCTGATCGAATAATTTGAATATTAGGCTTTTATTATATAGGATTATTATAGATTATTATAGATGAACCTTACCTGTGTATGATGACCTGGCAAGCAGAAAAGCCAGTCTTGAGAAGATGCCATTCATGATTTCTTCCTCCCCTTTCCTGCCAAACGCTTGGGATTTTAATGTTTTAATTAGGTAAGGTTCTTTTTTCCAACTCAGTAATGTCTTTTCAGGCTGAGTGTGAGTATGGCCTACAATTCCAAGCCCAAGATTATAGCAAGCATAACATTTATTGATGGTCCCTCCCGGAAGTAACTACCACCAACCAAAAGCAAAAGATAATCCCTTCCTGGCACAAGGCAGCATGGTTTGCAGTGCTGTTTTGCAGGAATACCTATGTGGGCTTGTGAAAAAATCTGGATTAAGTACTTTACCATCCATAGACCTGCAAGTTTGCAGTTTAGCCCAGTCTAGCTCTTCTATCAGCGGATGACACGTGCATCGTGATGTTAATAAAGTCTATGGGTAATGAAAGGGTCTCAATAATCAGCTATCCCAAGAAATTTTTACTTCTTACAACCACTACGTTTCATCTTTTACACAATGCATGCGTACTATAGATAGTCACGAGTATATGTATACCATAGACCTATCAATTATTTCAAAAGAAAGATAATGTTCAACCTGCATAATGAAACTGTATACACCTATATATAGTACATATATACCTAAATGTATATATTTATTTAGCTATGGATTTAAATTTAATTTGTATATTTAAGTAGAGACAGAGAAGCATTGATCAAATGCTCAAAACTCAGAGGGAAGGTAGGGGAGGGTGGGGGTGATTGAGGGAGATCAACCAGAGGACTTGTGTGCATGCATATAAGCATAAGCGATGGATATGGACAACAGGGGGTGAGGGTGAGGGCAGGAGTGGGGGATGAGACGACATTGAGGGGGTCACATTTGTAATATCTTAATCAATAAAGAAAAAATAAAAAATAAAATATATATTTAAATTTGGATTGCATTTAAGGCACTACCGGAGCAGTGAACCAAGCCACAAATTTACTACCTCAGGTATAATGATCTATGGATTCTGGGATGCTACATTGGGTGGACACTAAACTTTCATGCTATTCATACCCTATCAAAACTCTTAGGATGGTAAAATTATTGTTAATAGAATGTTCTTATTAAGAAGGAAAAAGGAAGTGATGTCATCCAGGTAACAATATAGGTTATTCCCAACTTTATTATTCCCTCTCTCAAGGTGACAAACTAGCAATTACCAATAGACAGGACACCATTATAAAAATCCCAGAACCCAAGGCTGAGGCTAAAGCATACCCTTGGACCACAGACCAAGAAGGAATATACTATTGTCAGGGGAAGCACATCTGTGGCATATCTGCCTTTGGGAAGGCAGACCTAGGGAAGAGGAATATACAGGTCTTGGAAGCTAGCTTGGAGTCATACAGGCAGGGAATCTGTGGGTCCTATCTACCCAGAGCATAGTTTGGAAGGGGGAGCAGAGCTTCTGGATGGTTATATTTCCTTGCATTCATGGAATCCTTACTACATGAGAAATGGCTGGGTTAAAAAAAAAAGCCAAAGCAGTTCCTTCTAAAGATCAGGGCACAGGTTACCTTTATCAAAGAATGGTACTGGAGGAAAGTGGTGAAGGTGAATACACTCCGAAATTTTTGGCTTGCTGAAAAAGCTAAATTGAAAAAGTTTGATGGGGCAAAAGGCCACCAGAAAACCCTGAAAGACAGGTCCTACCCTAGTTTAAACCTGACTCAGAGGGAAACTTTTATAAAGTTGTGATATTAATAATGTCTCTGCCACCTACATAGAAAGATCAGGAGGTCAGGTTTTCTGCTACTATGAAATGATGAGTTCTTGTCATTCTTTGATAATCCCAACGGGATTACGGAGACTCATGTCTCATAGTGTGTGTGTGTGTGTGTGTGTGTGTATCTCCTAAATTTCTAGTTTGTGCACCACGTTTCTTTTCCTTCTTTTCCCATCCATGCACATGCTTCTAGGGTTGCCAAAGGCTATAATTGTTCCCCAACCAATTTTCCCAGGCCCAAGGACAGCAGCTGGCTCCCCCCCCTCAGTGGTTATCAGAGACTGAAACCAACCACAGGAAACCATCATGCCAAAGTAAGCTCCTTTTCAGTTCCAAGCTTCAAGGAGATAATGGTGGAAATTGGGAGCACCCAAAGTTATATCTGAATTCACTCCAAATTTATTTGCTCGTCAGACCATGTTATAATTAGCATTATTAGACCTCTGAATCATCAGGCCCCTGAAACTGTAATATATCAAGATTTTTTCAATGCTCTCAGTGTCTAAATTAAAACATTTCTAATAAAAAGCTTCTGCACAGCAAAAGAAACCATCAGCAAAACAACAAGAAAGCCCACTGCATGGGAGAACATATTTGCCAATGTTATCTCCAATAAGGGTTTAAGCTCCAACATTTACAGAGAACTCATACAACTTAACAAAAGGAAGATAAACTATCCAATCAAAAAATGGTCAAAGGACCTAAATAGACACTTTTCAAAAGAGAATATAAGGAAGGCCAAGAGACATATGAAAACATGCTCAAAGTCACTAATCATCCACAAGATGCAAATAAAAACGACAGTGAGGTACCATCTCACACCTGTCAGAATGGCTATCATCAACAAATCAGCAAACAACAAGTGCTGGAGAGGATTGCAGACTGGTGCAGCCACTGTGGAGAACAGTCTAAGTGCCCATCAACAGATGAGTGGATTAAAAAACTTTGGCACAGCCACACAATGGAATACTATGGCGCTGTAAAAAGGAAGGAACTTCTACCATTGCAACAGCATGGATGGACCTGGAGAGCATTATGCTAAGTGAAATAAGCCAGTCAGAGAAAGATAAATATCACATGATCTCACTCATTTGTGGAATATAATGAACAACATAAACTGATGGACAAAAACAGATCCAGAGACAGAGAAGCATTAATCAGATGCTCAAACCTCAGAGGGAAGACAGGGGACGGTGGGACTTGTATGCATGCATATAAGCCTAACCAGTGGACACAGACAACAGGGGCATGAGGGTAAGAATGGGGACATGGGGGGATAATGAGGGGATAATGACACATTTGTAATACCTTAATCAATAAAGGGGGAAAGTC